>QLOH01001093.1:0-151015 GCA_026901365.1 Sesbania bispinosa | reverse complement strand
ACCCTAACGCCTAAACCCTAAACCCTCCATAACCAAAACCCTAAACCCTAAACCTTAAACTCTAAACCCTAAACCACCAAACCATAAACCATAAACCCTTAACCCCAAACCCTAAACCCTAAACACCAAACCCTAAACCCTAAACCATAAACCCTTAAACACCAAACCCTAAACCATAAGCGGTAACCCAAAGTCTAAACCATAAACCCAGAACCCTAAACCATAAACCCTAAACCATAAACCCTAAACCCTAAACACCAAACCATAAACCCTAAAACACAAAACCCTAAACCCTAAACACAACACCCAAACCCAAAACCCTAAACCATAAACTCTAAACTCTAAACCCTAAAACACCAAAGCCTAACTCTAAACCCTAAACCCTAAAACACCAAACACTAAACCCAAAACCCTAATCCCTAAGCCCCAAACCCTAAACTCTAAACCATATACTCTAAACCCTAAAACACCAAACACCAACACTAAACCCTAAACACTATCCTCAAACAGAAGAAAAAATGAGGATCAGTCTGAGCTAGAGCCAGAAATACGAATTGTACCTGAGACTCAGCATGAGCATGCATCTGAGATGCCAAGAAGCTGGAGACTGGTCAGGTCTCATCCAAGAGATCAAATTATTGGAGAAACCTTAGACAGAGTCAGAACAAGATCATCTTTTAGAAATACTGAAAATATGATGGCTCTCTTATCTGAAATAGAACCACAGGACATCCAAGAAGCATTAAAAGATGAGTCATGGGTTAAGGCAATGAAAGAAGAGCTCAATCAATTTGACAAGAGCAAAGTTTGGGATCTTGTTCCCCCACCCTCTCATCAATCCATAATTGGGACTAGATGGTGTTAAGACAAACTCACTCCTAAGGTTTTTAATGCAGTCAAACCATTAAGTTAAGATGATTACAAAAGCAAAGACTGATCATGCATCTTGTTATTTACTGATCATGCAAAGACTGATCATACACTTAGAAGCACTACTCAGATGCAGTCAAGAGACTCAGATGCAAGGCTACAAAGAAGGATAAAAGATTCAGATAAGAGATCAAGACTAAAATAAAGACTCAGATGCAAGAGCTGCCAAGGAATGAGACTCAAACTCAGCTAGAGAACGCAAGACACAAGAGTCAACAAGAGTCAAAACAAGGACACTACACATGATGACATAAGGCAGTACGCACAGTACTTTTGGCAGAAGACCTTCTCTCTCTTTCAACGACCCTTAACGACCACATAACTAGGGGTGGCAAAGTGGACCAGCCCGGCCCGCCTTGGCCCGGCCCGCCGTTGGCCCGCCAAAAAACGAGGCGGGGCGAGTTGGCCTGCAAGAAAAAAGGGCCAGCATATACAACCCACCCCATTTTGAGGCGGGTTGGCGGGCCAGCCCGCCTGACCCACCCAAAAAATTAAAATAAATTTAAAATAAATATAATACATAATAAATTTGAATTTTAATAAAATTTTAAAAAATTATTTATATTTTTTTGTCTTTACATAACATTTTTCCTCAATATTTATAAAATTATTATAATTAAATACTAAATATAAATAAAAAAAAGTTAAAAAATTTGCTAAATTTGGCGGGCTAGCCTGGCGGGCCAACCCAACGGGGCGGGCCCGCCCCGGCCCACCTATTGGCCCGCCGGGTTGGCGGGTTGAGCGAGGCGGGCTGAGTGGATTGGTGGGTTGGAGGGACCTAACCCACACCGCCATTTTTGGCGGGTTAGGCGGGCCGGCCCGCCAGGCCTAACCCACTTTGCCATCCCTACACATAACGGCTAGTTTTCCACTTGAAATAAAAGACAGAGACCAACAGTGAATAAAGTGAGACTATGCTGCATATTGAATACCTTCTGCATCTCATCTTACATCTCAAGTCTATCTCATCTCAGATCCTATCTCAACTTGAGATCAACTAGTAGTCTCATTCATTCACTCTTTTAGATCTTAAATCTTTATCCTTGTATGAGAGAAGATACACCTAGCTACACTCACTGTCTATTCATACCTTGTATGTTGTAAGTTAGATTTATCAACATCCCTTCAAACCCTTGTAACCAGTATCAGCTGAGATAGGAAAGAGCCTAGTCTTAGTGAGAGTGTAGACGTCCTGAAGAGGCTGTAAGAATACTTGTAACTAAGCTAAGGTAGGAGAGCCTAAGCTTGGTGTGAGAGACGTCCTGAAGAGGCTGTAAGAATACTTGTAATTGACAAGATTGTCAATAGTGGAAATCTCACAAGTTGTGAGGACTGGACGTAGCCCAAGGTGTGGGTGAACCAAAATAAGATCAGTGTGCATCTCTCCTCCCTATCTCTTTATTTACACTGCATAACTTATATTTGAAATATAATTGTGAAATTAAATTAAATTTGTTTAGAAGAAATCAATCTTTAAACTAAGAATCCATCTCTCCCTTGTTGAAAATTATTAATATTGAAACTTGAGACAGCGTCTCATCTAACCCATCTGAGCTTCCAAGTTATCTGACTTGAGAACGCATCTCAGCTTGGATTTTAAGTTTGTATTTTCAAGAACGAAATCTTAAAAGTCTCTATTCAACCCCCCTTCTAGAGACATCCAGCCAACTTTAGATGGGTGTTTCGTAACAAACTGAATGAGAAAGGCAAAGTGATGAGGAATAAGGCTAGGTTGGTATCACAAGGATACAATCAACAAGAAGGAATAGACTATGATAAGACCTTCGTACCTGTGGCAAGACTTGAGGCAATCAGAATTCTCTTAGCCTTTGTTGCACACAAAGACTTCAAATTATACCAAATGGATGTGAAGAGTCCTTTCTTGAATGGTATAATTGAAGAAGAAGTGTATGTGAGACAGCCTCCTGGATTTGAAGATCCAAAACATCCAGAGTATGTGCTCAGACTAAGAAAAGCTTTATATGGTCTCAAGCAAGCACCAAGTGAAGTTGGTTGGATGTCTCTAGAAGGGGGTTGAATAGAGACTTTAAAATTCTGTTCCTGAAAAACACACTCAATTTCAAGTTGAGACGTGATCTCAAGTCTGATGACTTGGAGTCTCAAATAGGTTAGATAAGATGTTGTCTTAGTTTTAATTAGTGATATCTTTGTGACTGAGTAAAGAAAAACCAGATTTCCTTTTAGAGAATTCAATGTATTTTATCAACCAGATGTGAGAAGTGAGTTGTGCAATATGTAAGAGATAACAGAGAGAGAGATGCACACAGATCTTATCCTGGTTCACCCACACCTTGGGCTACGTCCAGTCCTCACAACCTGTGAAATTTCCACTATTGACAATCTGAGTCAATTACAAGTATTCTTACAGCCTCTACAAATATAGGAAACTAAGAACTAAGAAGAGAAAGGAACTGAGACTACAAAGTATTCTCAAGTTGAGATTAGATCTTAAGATGAGATAAACTTGAGATGTAAACTTGAGATATAGGATGATATGCAGAGATGTTCAATATACAGTGTAGTCTCTCACTTTTCTTCACTGTTGACTTCAGCATTTATTTCAAATGAAAACTAGCCGTTTATGACCATTTTCTATCCGTTGAGAGTTGTTGCAAGGGAGAGAAGATCTTCTGCCAAAAGGGTACTGTGCTACTGTTTTATGTCAGCGTGCAGTGTACATGCTTTGACTCATGTTGACTTTGTATCTTGCTTTCTGAAGTTGTGTCTGAGACTGAATCTCAACCCTTGGCAGCTCTTGTATTTGTCTTTCATTTTTATTCTTATTCTGATCTCTCATCTGATCTTTGGGCTTGCATCTCAAGCTGATCTGGGGTCTCTTCCTACTTCATCATCTTCCAATATGATCTTTTTCTTGATTCTGAAGTTAAGACCGAGACTCATCTCTTTGCATCTGATTATTTGATTTGAGCTTTTATATGGGCTTCATCTTTGAGCATGTGTCTCAAGCTAAGTCTTAGTCTGACTTCTCATTTAATCATGAGATAACATCTGAACTTGTCTTTGCATCTGTGCTTGAGTTTAAGTCTGATCTTGAGCCAGCATCTCAAGCTGACTTTGGATCACTTCTTTGCTCGGTAAATTTGACTAAAGTCTTTTGTCTCGGCATTTCTTGATTATGACTTTTTATGCTTTATATCCTTAAGGATGATCTTTGAGCTTCATTTACTGATCAATATCTGCAAAATTAAAGTCCAGAAATTCTGCCATACACTTGAGCACACAGTTAGTAAATAACAAGATGCATCTCAGACTTGCCTTTGTGATCATCTTAACTTAATGGTTTGACAACATTAAAAACCTTAAGAGTGAGTTTGTCTCAACAATCTCCCCCTATTTTTATGATGGCAAACCATGAAGTTTAAGTTTAGGATGATTCAGTTTTAAGTTTTAAAGGCTTAGCTCCCCCTGAATTTTACCATTCGTTCTGATGAGAGGGTCTAATTATTTTAAGAGTTGAGCTCCCCCTGAGTCTAAGACTCTTGTTACTGGTTTTTTAACTTAAACATTTTAGGCGCTCATAATAGGAAAGCTAACACTTAAAAAAAATGAGATGCAATCAAAACAGGATTTCATTAATCAGCAGGTGAATTACATCAGTTTAATCAAAAATCAAAAGATCACAAAACATCATTTTTTAGTAAAGATGCCATTGCATCTTATCATACAAGCAGACAGATGCTATTACATCTCAACTTTCCTAAACTATGCATCTAAACATACTACTAAGACTCTTATCAGGTTGAAACAACCTAACCAAACTCTCCCCCTTTTGCCATTATCAAAAGGTAAAACTAGCCAAGCTAGGTAGAGGGTGAAGAGGATGAGTCAGAAGTAGAAGCAGGTGGCCTTTGCACAGTTTGAGGAAACTCAGGGAGAAGAGGCAGATTGGAAAGATGAAGATTCATCTTCTTATGGAAATCATAGGAAGTGTGCAGAGCTTGAAGAACTGTGTCAAGCCCATTGAGTATTGCCTCTTGCCTCTTCTTATGCTGCTTAAGCTTCTTGAGAATCTTCTTCTGGTTTTGTTTAGTCTTAGTGCTAAGATTCTCTTGTTGCTGCTGTTGTTCTGCCTGAAGTTGATTGAGGAATGTATTGATTGATTCCGAAAGATGAGTAGGAATAGAGGGTTCAGATGTTGGAGCTTGTGATGGTGCAGGTGGAGGAGCAGATTGATCATACTTGGGTGGAGGTGAACTGAAGAGAGAGTCAACAAAGAACTTCCCTGGTGTAGGTAAGGAGGTTGGGAAGGAGTGAGATGGTTCAAACTGCACCGGAGTTTTCTGTTGAGAGACGGGTGCCTCTTCAGTCTCAACATCAGTGGGTTGTTGCTCTAGCATAACCTCATGGGTGGAGGTGGTTGTCTCCTTGTCCATGCTTGCAAGGGCTTGAGCAGTAATCTTGGTGATGGGAGATGATGAAGCTTGAGTGGTCATCTGTTGAGGGAATGGAGGTGGCGTTTGATGAGGTGAGGGAGGATGAGATTGAGTCTGAAGTACTGGTTCTTCCATCTCAGGAGCTTGTTCATTTCCAGCAGGTTCTTCAGTGGTTAGTGGTTGAGGATTAGGTTGAGTGAGAGCAGATAAGATGTGTTCAGACCTTGTCTTCTTTTTCTTTTTCTTCCTTGTCTCAGTCTCAGTTGAGATGGCAGGTTGAGACTTTCTTTTCTTTTCTTCTTTAGGGATCTCAGACCCTTCTTAAGATCCCCCTGCAATCCCTTTCACAACCTTTTTCTTCTTTTTCTTTTTGTGAGTTTCAGACATCTTGGAGGAAGGAGATGCTTGCACAGTAGGGAGTATAGTAGTAGGATTATCAATAGGAAAAGTATGGGGTGGAATGGACTTACCATCTAAATTGAGAGACTCTAGATTTGACTTGCCAACATACCTTGGCTTCTCCTTCGTTTCTTCACATCCACTGAGATCAACTTTGAAATGCTTCATGATTCTTGTTATGAGCATTCCAAAGGGGAGAGACGCAGAAACCTTGGGATTGTTGAAGGCGTGCTCCATGTGTTTGAGAATGAGAAAGGTCAAGTTTAGAGCAATACAATGTTTTAAATGGTACATCACCATGAGATCAATGGAATAAACCTTGCCAAATGTCCCAGCACGGGGCATGATGCATTTGACAACTAGGTGAAAGAGGAATTTTCCAAAGAGGTTGAGCGAGGATGCAGAATTGCTGACAGTGGCACTTTTGAACAAAGAGGTTCCCACACTTTCCTCTGGAATCCCTAAATGACTCCATCATTGCTCTTCATTGTAGAGCCTGTTCCCAGCAACTGGTGCCTGAATGATTGCACCAAGAGATTATTCAATTAGCTCTATGTGGACACCTCTGATGTTTGCCACCACGTGAGGTAAACCGTGAGACGCACCCTTGGCAGTTGAGTAGGCAGCATAAAAGGCTCTAGTCATCTGGGAAAGACTGGCTCTGTCATGCACAAATAGTCTTCCCACCCTTGCTTTCTGAGATAGGGACCGATGTCCCAGTTTTCTTCCTTCAGTTAATTCAGAGAAACGACCCTTCCAATTACAATTTTCTTCTCCCTGAACTTTTTTGTAAATTTATCTTCCACAACAGCATTCTCAAAGAGATTTGACTGGAAAGATAGTTTTTTTCCTTCAATTACCTTCTCCTTTCCTTTCCTTGAGGGCTCTGGTTGAGTGAGATCAATGTGAACTGGAGATTTGGGGGCTTTAGGTGCAGAGGTTTGAACGACATTTGAGGCAATCCTCTGTGATTTGGGTCTGAGAGGAAGAGGAGTGCTTTTCTTGGATGAGGTGGATTTGGAGGATGGTGAGGTCTGAATTTGAGGCTGGGTAGTCTCAGACTCAATGCTTGGCTGAGATGAGGGTGAACGGCTTAAACGTTCTTGGCTTGAGTGAATGCTACCAATGGCTTCAGATTCGTTGGAGGAAGACATATTTGTTTCTGGTGAGGAGGAAGAAGATGAGATGTCAGAGTATGGGAGCTTGAGAGCAGTTACTTGATGCGCATTGAGGAAGATGGATTTGAGATGAAGTTGTGCCTTTTATAGAATAAGAGATTTGAATATGGAAGAGAGAGGAGTGAGTTAGTGGGTAATTAATGAACAATTGAGAGTGGTTGGGCTCTCCTTTTTATATATAACGGCTAGTGGAGCGCGTGCATTGAGGGGGTTACCGTTTCTAAACTAGCCATTAGCACACGGTTTGAGAGGCATTCTCAGGTAACGTCTCATTGACGTTTGAGATTTTCAATAAGACGCTCTCTCATATAGTGTCTCTTTGACACTTGAGACGTTATGTTGAGACGGTCTTTTATAACATTTCATCCCAAGAGACTTTCCATATAAGACATAGTCTTAGAGCTCATCTCATCTTTGGAAATAAGCAAATATAACTTTGACACTTCAATTAAAGGCACACATATTTAATAATTTTAAATTTTCAACAAATTTTTCTTCCACTAAAGGTTTAGTAAAAATATCAGCCAATTGATTTTTAGTATCAACAAAAAATATCTCAATGTTTCCTTTTTGAACATGGTCTCTTATGAAATGGTGCTTGATGTCTATGTGTTTAGATCTTGAATGATGAATAGGATTTTTAGCAAGATTAATAGCACTAGTGTTATCACAATAAATTGGAATTTTAGAGTACCTTAGTGCATAATCTAGCATTTGAGACTTGATCCATAAGATCCGTGTACAGCATGTTGCAGCTGAGACGTATTCAGCTTCAGTAGTAGATAAGGCTATTGTGTCCTACTTCTTGCAAGACCATGAGACAAGGCACTTTCCTAGGAATTGGCAAGTTCCACTTGTGCTTTTCCTGTCCATCATGTCTCCAGCAAAGTCAGCATCACTATAGCCTACAAGATCAAATCTGGATCCTTTCTCATACCAAAGATCAAGATTAGTTGTTTCAATTAAATATCTAAAAATTCTTTTGACAGCAGTGAGATGAGATTCCTTGGGGTAAGATTGGTATCTAGCACATATTCCTACTTCATATTGAATATCAGGTCTACTAGCAGTTAAGTACATGAGAGACCCTATCATACCTTTATACAGCTTGTCTGAGACGGTCATACATGTCTCATCTTTATCAATTTGAGTTGATAGATGCATGGGAGTTTTCATAGGCTTGGCATCATTCATCTTGAATTTTACCAATAATTCTTTTGCATATTTTTCTTGGCAAATGAATATTCCATCAGATTCTTGTTTGATCTGCAAGCCTAGGAAGAACCTCAGCTCACCCATCAGACTCATCTCAAACTCTCCCTGCATGAGACTTGAGAAACTTGATTTGTTGTGCTTGCTTTTTATGCAAGACTCACATATCATATATTTGTCAAATTTAACTTTTGGTAATCCTTTGACAAGAGACTGATTTGCAAGTTGACTGACGGTTCTCATGTTAATATGTCCAACCCTCTTGTGTCACAACCACTTCTCATGATCATGAGACATGAGACATGTGAGATCACATAGGATCTCAAGTGAGACTGAGTATAGACTTTTGTTTCTTTTTCCAGAGAAAATGATTTTTCCAATCTTTGAGTCTATGATCTCACAGAAAGTGGGTTGAAAATTAACATGATAACCATTATCACATAGTTGACTAATACTCAGCAAATTATGTTTCAGACCCTCAACAAAATAGACATTTTCAATTTGAGCTGAGTTTATCTTACCAATTTTACCTATGCCCTTAATTTGGGCCTTGCTGTTGTCTCCAAATGAGATAACCCCTGAAGCTTTTTCTTCAAGTGACAGGAACTTGCTTTTGTCCCCTGTCATGTGTCTTGAACATCCACTGTCCAGCACCCACACCCTTTTTGAACTTGTTGTTTCCAGGCACATCTGTAACACAGAGATTTTTAGGTACCCACTTGTATTGGGGTCCTGGTTGGTTAGTAACCTTCCTCTTTGTTGCTACTTGTTTCATGTAGCAATCTGAAGTCTTATGGCCAAATTTGCTACAGCAAGAGCATCTCCCTTTTCTTTTTTCTTTGCCTTGACAAGTTTAGACAGTCTCATGTGAGACAACATGAGATTGTTGTTTTTGTGATTCAAATTTTCATTTTCATTTTCAAGGAACTTGACCTTCTCAAGAGTTGTGTTTAGTTTAGATTTCAATAAAGAGCTCTTAGAGGAAAGAAGATTTGAATCATATATAAGAGGTTTTCAAAGGAAGACTTTAAGTTCATTAAATGAGAGATCTGAGTCAGACTCATATACCTCCTCATCAGATGAGTCTCCATTGGCCATGGGACACAGATTTGTTGATTCATCATCTTGGCTCTCATCTCCTTCTGTATCATCCCATGTGGCTATCATTGCCTTTTTCTTTGGGCTTTTCCTTGTTTCCTTTCTGAGTTGAGGACACTCAGACTTGATGTGCCCAGGCTTTCTACATTCATAGCAAATGAATTGCCCTTTCTTTTCAGACTTGATCTCTCCTCTTCTTGATGGAAATTTTCTTCTTCCATTTCCTCTGGCTCTCCACATGCGTCTGATCTTTCTTGAGATGTAGGCTAGCTCATCGTCCATATCAGTCTCATCATCATCTTCATCATCTTCTTCATTATCTGTGTCATGAGATGAGTTAAGTGAGGTCTGTTGAGATGAGCTTACCTTCTTACCTTTGGTATTGCTTGATGAGGCCTTCAAAGCAATTGACTTTGGACGTCTGATGAGATCCTCTTCCATCAGTTCTTGCTCATGCACTTTGAGAGAACCAAGGAGCTCATCCAATCTGAGTGTACTGAGATCCTTGGCTTCTTGTATTGCTGTGACCTTAGGTCTCCAAGGCTTGGGCAGACTTCTCAATATCTTTCTCACCATGTCTTGGTTTGAGTATGTTCTACCCAAGGACTTGAGATCATTTGTGATGACTGTGAAGCGCCTCACCATATCCTCAATGCCTTCATCCTCATTCATCTTGCATAGTTCATACTGTATGACCAATATGTTGATTTTAGCTTCCTTAACTTGATTGGTTCCTTCATGTTCGACTTCCAGTGCATCCCATATTTCTTTGGCTGATGCACACCCTGCCACTTTATCATATTCACTACGACTTAGAGCACATGTGAGCAGGTACTTGGCTCTTGAATTGAAAACATATCTTGCCTTTTCAGCATCTGTCCATGCTCCTCTGGGATTAGCTTCTCTTAGACCCAGTTCATCAGTGATGTAAGGCATATAGGGACCTTGTTCAATGATTTCCCATAAGTCAGCATGTTGAGATTCAATAAACAATCCCATCCTATCATTCCAATAATAGTAGTCAGGTCCAACAAAGATTGGTGGCCTGTTGGTGGATGCTCCTTCAGGAATGAACAGACTTGTGTTTGGTCCAACCATAGATCTTTTCCCTCTTCACACGTAGGTGTGCTCAACCCCAAAGAGGCCGAGCTCTGATACCAACTGAAATTGGTTGGATGTCTCTAAAAGGGGGGGTTGAATAGAGACTTTAAAATTCTGTTCCTAAAAAACACACTCAATTTCAAGCGGAGACGTGATCTCAAGTCTGATGACTTGGAGTCTCAAATAGGTTAGATAAGATGTTGTCTTAGTTTTAATTAGTGATATCTTTGTGACTGAGTAAAGAAAAACCATATTTCCTTTTAGAGAATTCAATGTATTTTATCAACCAGATGTGAGAAGTGAGATGTGCAATATGTAAGAGATAAGAGAGAGAGATGCACATAGGTCTTATTCTGGTTCACCCACACCTTGGGCTACGTCCGGTCCTCACAACCTGTGAGATTTCCACTATTGACAATCTGAGTCAATTAGAAGTATTCTTACAGCCTCTTCAGGACGTCTCTCACACCAAGCCTAGGCACTCCTATCTTGGTTGAGTCACAAGTATTCTTACAACCTCTTCAGGATGCTCACACTCACACTGAGACTAGGCTCTATCCTATCTCAGATGAGACTGGTTACAATAATTGATAAGATATTGATGGATCTAGCTTACAACATACAAAGTATGGATAAACAGTAAGCGTAGCTAGAGATGTTCTCTTCTACAAATATAGGAAACTAAGAACTGAGAAGAGAAAGGAACCGAGACTACAAAGCAATCTCAAGTTGAGATTAGATCTTAAGATGAGATAGACTTGAGATGTAAACTTGAGAAATAGGATGAGATGCAGAGATGTTCAATATACAGCGTAGTCTCTCACTTTTCTTCACTGTTGACTTCAAGATTTATTTCAAATGAAAACTAGTTGTTTATGACCGTTTTCTAGCCATTGAGAGTTGTTGCAAGTGAGAGAAGATCTTCTGCCAAAAGGGTATTGTGCTACTGTTTTGTGTCAGTGTGCAGTGTACATGCTTTGACTCATGTTGACTTTGTATCTTGCTTTCTGAAGCTGAGTCTGAGACTGAATCTCAACCCTTGGCAGCTCTTGTATTTTGTCTTTCATTTTTATTCTTAGTCTGATCTCTCATCTGATCTTTGGGCTTGCATCTCAAGCTGATCTGGGGTCTCTTCCTAGTTCATCATCTTCTAATCTGATCTTTTTCTTGATTCTGAAGTTAAGACTGAGTCTCATCTCTTTGCATCTGATTATTTGATTTGAGCTTTTATATGGGCTTCATCTTTGAGCATGTGTCTCAAGCTGAGTCTTAGTCTGAGTTCTCATTTAATCATGAGATAGCATCTGAACTTGTCTTTGCATCTGTGCTTGAGTTTATGTCTGATCTTGAGCCAGCATCTCAAGCTGACTTTGGATCTCTTCTTTGCTCAGTAAATTTGACTAAAGTTTTTTTCTTGGCTTTCTTCATTCTGGATTTTTATGCTTTATATCCTCAAGAATGACCTTTGAGCTTCATTTACTGATCAATATTTGCAAAATTAAAGTCTAGAAATTCTGACATACACTTGAGCACACAGTTAGTAAATAACAAGATGCATCTCAGACTTGCCTTTGTGATCATCTTAACTTAATGGTTTGACTACATTAAAAACCTTAAGAGTGAGTTTGTCTCAACACCAAGATCCTGGTATTACAGTCTGAGCTCATTCCTTGTTGAAAATGAATTCTCCAAAGGTCAGATTGATACAACCTTGTTTAAAAGATAGTATAACAAAGATTTGTTAATTGTTCAAATCTATGTAGATGGCATTATTTTTGGATCAACTAATGAATCTCTATGCCAAGAATTTTCAAGTCCTATGCAGGGTAAGTTTGAAATGAGCATGATGGGTGAGCTGACATTCTTCCTTGGCTTACAAATCAAGCAACAATCAAAAGGCATTTTTATTCATCAAGAGAAATATGCAAAGGATTTACTGATGAAATTCAAGATGAATGATGCCAAGCCAATGAAAACTCCAACGCACACATTGAAGTTGGTTGAACGTCTCTAGAAAGGGGGGTTGAATAGAGACTTGAAAATATTATACCTGAAAATTCAGATTCAATCTGAGGTGGATCTCAAGTCTGTGACTTGGAATTCAGATTGAATCTTAACTCAGCGGAAGGTTAAGATTAAGAAAGCTTAGCTCAGCAAAAGGTTAAGCTTAGCTCAACAAATGTTAAGCTTAGCTCAGCAAAAGTTAAGCTCAGCTCAGCAAAAGTTAAGCTCAGCTCAGCAAAGGTTATAAAGCTTAGCTCAGCAAAGGTTAAGCTCAGCTCAGATCAAATCTTAACTCAAATCTGAGCTTAAGTCTTAAGATTAGTTAAGTCCAGTCTCATATAAATCGAGTTAGATAAAACAGATATAAAGGCATACTAAGATCTGAGTCAGCCAGAGACTGATCTGAGTCATGCTGAGACAGATCTGAGTCATACAGAGACTGATCTGATTCATGTTGAGACATATCTGAGTTATGCAGAGACATATCTTAATTATGCAGAGACTGATATAAGTTATGCAGAGACTGACCAGAGACTGAGTTATGCAGAAACTGATATAAGTCAAGCTGAGACTGATAATAAGAGATAGAGAGAGAACACGCTCAAATTTATATTGGTTCACCCACAACCTTGGGCTACGTCCAGTCCTCACAACCTTGTGAGATTTTCCATTATGACAACCTTGTCAAATACAAGTATTCTTTCCTGCCTCTCCAGGCTCACCTTACTCACACTAAGCTCAGGCACCTCCTGACTTAGCTGAGATTCAAGTATTGTTTCCTCTACCTCTCCAGTCTTCACACTAATCTTAGGCACACTTAGGTGAGATACAAGTATCTTTCCTCTACCTCTTCAGGCTCACAGTCACTTACATTAAGCTCAGGCACCTCCTGACTTAACTGAGACTAGATGAGATGAGATGAGATCGATTTGGTCTAGCTTAGACTACGAACAAAGTACGGATACACAATGAGCTTAGTTAGATGATGGGTAGCTCTGTAAATCACTCAAAGAGTGTATAAAACATTACAAAACAAGAGCTAAACCTACTACATGATATTAGCTAAGATAGCATAGGTAGGTAAGTTGAGATTTCACTTGAGACTTAGATTTTTCAGCTTATGCAACAGTGTCTCTGATGTGTCTTACATGTGTCTCACCAGTTGAGACTTCCTTTTATAGTCTTCAGAAAACTAGTTGTTATACTAGCCGTTGGAAGAGAGAGAGACTGCTTTTCACTTTTCTGGCATGGGCTCAGTACTTTTCTGGCACGGGCTCTGCTGTGACAGTGTACTTGCGTTGACTTGCTTTTGTTGCTGAGTCTTTGTATGAGTCTGAATCTTAGTCTCAGTCTTACTTGTTAGTCTCAGTCTTACTTGCTAGTCTTAGTCTTACTTGCCCATCTGAGTCTCAGTCTTTCTTCTGCGTTTGAGTCTTAGTCTCAATCTGAGTCTCAGTCTGAGGTACTAATCTGAGTTTCAATCTTAGTTGGTGAGTCTCAGTCTCAGTCTCAGTCTCAACCTGTGAGTCTGAGCTTGGTCAGTCTTAGCTTGACTCTTGCTTTGTCTTGAGCTCAGCTTCATACTTCAAAGTGCTTCTTTGTCATGCTTAGACTGAGTCTGATCTTACAATATGAGTTTGGGTCTGTCTCAATCTGACCTTGCAACTTGAGCTTGTCTCAGTTTGAATCTCAGTTACGTGGCTCAGTCTTACTATCATATCTGAGTTTCAGTCTTTCATATGCAGCTGAGTCTCAGTCTTTAATGTGAAGCTGAGTCTCAGTTTATTGAGAGATAAATCTCTTAGACCTGAGAGGCTAAGCTCTCCTAATCTGATATTTTCATAGGGTGCACCTCTTGCTGCTTCTTAGTTCAACGTTTCTTGATCTCTTTGTAGCTTTATTTTTCTTGAGTCTCAAATATTGATCTTTTTGATGCAACTTAGTTCACTGTTTGAGATCAACTTGACTTAGCTTGATGGTTGGCGTTTCTAGTAAAGACCCTTTCTGACTGTAGCTAAGATTGCATTCTGATGTGCACCATTCTCAACTCAGGCTATCTTCAAATTCAACCATTCTAAGCTTCTGGAGACTTTCTGATAAAGGATATGTCCAAGGCCTTCTTCTGAAAATTCCTTCAGCATATAGAACTTCTAATCTTTGCCCATTCTCCATAAATAATTTTGAAGTCTGATGTTTCTTAACATTAGGATTCTGATCTTTTTGAGTCTCAGGAAAGGCTTGTATTGTTTGCTATATCTCAGGCTGACCTTTATCTTCATCTTCAGTCTGAGCTTGGTCGTGGTTCTTCTGATCTTTCTGAGTTCTTTACTAAGCATAAGAATCTTGTCTTTCTAAGATCTCACATTTAAAACATCAATAACTTCAAGAACAGAAAACGTTAAATTTGATCAAAAGGTTTGTTGTCATTAAAACCAAATCTCATAGGGTTTTGCGCTAACAATCTCCCCCTTTTGATGATGACAAACCTATTTGAACAAAATTAAGTTTTCATATATATAACATATAATGGATGATGAGAGTCTATATATTTTTCATAGTATGATCCACTCAAATGGACTCCCCCTGAATTCATGCGTAACAATGTTTCTCATTTCAATCAATAAAATAGCATGATTCAGAAATTATATAATGCACATGAAGATTTTATTCTTTCCTATTTCTCCCCCTTTTGGCATCAATAAAAAGATGGAAGGAGAAATATATCAAATTCATAGCATCAAATTCTTAACTTCTCCTCTATAAAAATCTGTCAAATAACCACTTCATATTGATTTTCATTTATACTAATGGCATCAAAGACATGATTTATTATTTCTTTAATCTTATCAAGCATATGATTGATCTTAACAGAGGGTTTTGAGCAAGAGATGCAGTAATATTCTCAATATCCAACTGTTTTAACAACAATCCCAGGTGCCTAAGATGTCTAGATAAACCAATATGATCTGGAAAGAGATAAAAGCTTCAACAAGAGTAGTTAGAATAGAAGAATCAAAGACTAAGTTAAGAAGAAGATCATTTAGAGTCTAGATTCCAGAATTTTCTTAATAATTTGATATCCATATTTTTCAGAATCTTTCTCTCTATATGTTCAAAATCTTCTTAAACTTCTTTCTAAACTATTAGCTTACAATTTTCTCTTTGATCTTCTTTCTCAATTTAAACTATAAGAGAGCTATTTTCCCTATTCTCCTTTCTTATTCCCCTTTTTTAACATTTCCTCTCCAAAAGAGTAAAGAGCAATTTCTAGATTTGTAGAGGAAATAGGTATATGGGGGTTTATCAAATTCCATAAATGATCACTACCCAACTGAGTCAATGTGTACACAATTACCTTATTAGCAAACAATTTGATAATCTCCCCCTCAAAAAGAGATGGTTCTGCTTATATTTCCAAAGTTTCTGGTTTATCAACATTTCAATAACTAATGCAGAATTTTTTTAACCTTCAGAAAGATTAGTACTTAGTCCAAGATTGAACAGGGGATGTAGTTAAGATTGATCATTAGAATACAGAAACTCAATCTTAAACCAGAACAATGATTTGATTGATTCTGCTACTCCCCCTAAATATGTTACTAACCTTGATTTTTTATGCCCATAGTGAGTTAAATTTGTGGAACATGAATAGAGGCATAAGATGTCAAGATTGCAGACTTAGACATTAGGAGAACAGAACAAAAGTTCATCAATGTGATTTTCTCATAAGTTCATAGTCATGGAATATTTTTCAGCATTGAAAAAATTGTTCTGACTGAATTTCAAATTCCAAGGGTTGTGATATTCCATGTCTAGTTCTCTTCATTTTTATTGATTCTCCCAATATTCCAAATCATATTATAATGCATATCAATTTGCTACAACAATTTACATTTGATATACCATAGTCTATCACGAATTTGGGAACAGGGGTGCTTTGTCAAAGGTCTCACTTTCAAGAAATCAAGTTTCACTACACTTCTATCATATAGCCCCAATCATTGGACAACCACTAGTCTCATCATAGGTTGATCTAGAAACTAATATTTTATCATAATATCATGAGAACTTTCAATGCCACAAAAATCAACTCATTTGGATTGGTACAACTAAAGATATTTTATCTTGAAGTTTCTACTCCAAACCAGAAAAACATTCATTGACTTTAGTCAGTTTAATCTGAACTTGCGAGTTATTCTTAGTTCATAAAAATATGACATTTTACCACAATACACTAGACACCACAAGCTTTCTAATGATATAAAAATCATTCCATTTGGAGTTTTTTATCACAAGATATGAGTGACTAAAAATAGTGAAAATTAATACAATTAAACCATTGAACAACATCTTTCAAATCCAATCAGTTTCATTTGAAAAGCCTTTTCCTAGCTCAAGATATAAGCATTCAAAACAGATGTGTTCACATTTTGTCACATAAGAGATCAATCAACTTGAAGTGTTTGTTGGGAATTATGTAGATGATGAAAATTTCTCAAACTTTCCAGTCAAATACTTATATGAGTTAGCTTTCACACAAAATTGGAACCACTAAACTTGGTCTTTGGTATGAGAAGGGAACCAGATTTGATCTTACAGGTTATAATGATGCTGACTTTGCTGGAGACAAGCTGGATAGAAAAAGCACAAGTGGAACTTGTCAATTCCTGGGAAAGTGCCTTGTCTCATGTGTAGGAACACAGGGAAACACTAGAAGGGGGGTTGAATAGTGTTTCTAAATATTTTAGAAAGCTTTTCGCAAACAGGTGTTAAAAACACGATTTCAGACAGGCTCTTAAAGGGCTGTCTGAAGTTTTCAGACGGCTTGTAAAAATTGATTTTAAAAGATGTTTTGTGCCTTTATAAAATATCAGATTAATTACTCTAACCCCTTGATTAGTATAAAAAGAATTGACAAGAGATAAAGGTAAGAAAACTTAGCCAAGGAATTTATCCTGGTTCACTCACTACCACTGTGAGCTACGTCCAATCCCAATGCCAACTAGCAATTGGATTTTCTCTTAATCTTTCAAGATTACAAGTATTCTTTTACAGTCAAGCCTCTTCAGGCTCTACAACCAAGTATTCTTTTACAGACAAGCCTCTCCAGGCTCAAACCAACAAGTATTCTTTTTCAGACAAGCCTCTTCAGACTCTACAACCAAGTATTCTTTTACAGACAAGCCTCTCCAGGCTCAAACCAACAAATACAGAGAAGATAAAATGCTTAAGCTTACAAACTATATCAGTCTTGAAGCTTAAACAATTACAAATGTACAGAAAAACTAAGGTATGCTCAGGATATTACAATATGTGTACAAAGATAAATATTATCAGAGTTGTTGCAGCGAAAAACTTGCATAGTTTTAGTTCTTTTTCACAAAATTCTTCTCTATTGATGGTCTTCAAAGGAGGGGGTATTTATACCCAATCTTCAATCCGTTGAAATACCACCGTTTAGAGATAGCATTAAATGCTATTTAATCCATTGTGAGACATGCTTCTGAGAGCTCTGATATTTCTGACACGGTACAAGGTTGCTCCTGCCATAAAGCTGCTACAAATGTTGCTGCAGAGGCTGCGTTGCAGAGATTTCCTCAATGGTGTATGAAATTCAAAAACACCAGGAAAGGTCTCTGTGTTCCTTGCTATAAACGTGTTTGAAAAGGTACGTGCAGCAGAGGTTCAGAAAAGTCTTCACAAACTTCAGCAAAGGGTGTCACGTCATTAATGAGACTTCAGACGGCACTGATACTTCAGACGGGTTGAGCTACTTCAGACAACTTCAACTCTTCAGACGAGTTCTGCTTCTTCAGACAGCTTCAACACTTAGTCTTTTTATGTAGGCTCATAGTGACTCTTGCTGAAATCATAGATAAAACATTAAAGCATATATGTATCTATGATAAATAATTTAAGTCAAATTTGTTAACCATTAAAACTTGGGAATCTAGTTGTCTTAAAACATCATAAACAACCTTATGATATTTTTGAGACTCAACATCATGGTCATGTAAGAAGACAAATACAATAGCCTTATCCACAACTGAAGCTGAGTACGTCTCAGCTGCAGCATGTTGTACCCAAGTCTTATGGATCAAATCTCAAATGCTTGATTATGCATTAAGGTACTCTAAAATTCCAATTTTATGTGATAACACTAGTGCCATTAATCTAGCCAAGAATCTCATTCATCATTCAAGATCTAAGCATATTGACATAAAGCATCATTTTATTAGAGATCATGTCCAAAAAGGGAATATTGAATTTATTTTTGTTGAAACTAAAAATCAATTGGCTGATATTTTTACAAAACCTCTTATAGAAGATAGGTTCGATTTTATTTTAAATCTCTTAAACATGCGTGACTGTGAGTGATTTTATAATACATATTCATTTTAACTCTTTCCAACTTATTTTAGTTGAGACTGAGATAAAAGCTTAAGACTGAGACTGAGCCTATCCCTGAGACTCAGTCTGAGAAAGGATAATAGATGAGATTCAGTTTTAGATTGAGAGTCAGAGAACCATAACATCAAGAGACGTTAATAACGGTTACTAAGTGACTAGCCTCTAACGGCTAGTTGCACAGAATGGTTACCACGTAAAACGCATCACTACCCGTTACATTTATAAGGAGACATAACCGTTCAACCACCTTTTGCACCCCACTAAGTCTCTCTCTTCTCTTACTCTCTCCGTCTCTCATCCTTACTATAAAAGAAGATTTTTGCTCCTCAAAGCAACTCTCACAGATGCGCATCAAAATCCCTGGTATCAAGATCCCTCCATCTCATCTCTCATCATCCTCCTCTTCTCCAGAGATCAGTATGTCTTCAAACTCAAGCGAATCACTTGACTCTTTGGCATCTAGCCAAGAGAGGCTTACTCATTCACCTACTCCCCAGCCAAGCACAGAGTTTGAAGCTACACAGACTCAATCTCAACCTCCCTCAAAATCAAAGTCCACCTCCTCTCACAAAACCAAATCAAAATCCACCTCCCTCAAAACCAAATCTCCACCCAGGAAATCCGTAAGAATAGCCCCAAACGTAGTGCAAACCTTTGCACCCAAGCCACCCAGATCACCACAACATGTGGATCTTATTGTTCCTTCCCCATCTGTCAAAGGCAAAGGAAAGATTGGTGAAGGAAGCCAAAGCAAGAAACTCTCCTTCCAGTCTGACTTGTTCGCAAGTGAAGCTGTTGAAAACAAGTTCATTGGACGTTTTAAAGAAAGGAAAATAGTTCTAGGAAGAGTGATTCTTCCTGAAGAACTAAGACAAGAAAACTGGGACATTGCTCCCTATCTCAAGATGCAAGGCTGGGAAGCCTATCTGTGCATGACTGAACCCGTTTATCCAAGGCTCACAAGGGCTTTCTATGCCTCTTACACCACTGAAAAAAGAGCTTCTCAAGGTTTGCCTCAAGTGGTGGCAAATCTTAAAGGCGTTCATATGGAATTGACGGAGGAGGTTCTTGGAGCAATCATTCAGGCTCCCGTTGCTGGAAACAGAATCTATAACGAGGGGCAATGGTGGAACTTGCTGGACATTCCTCCTGAAAACATTGCCTCCTCCCTCTTTAGCCAAGCAGTGTTTGTAAGAAAACAGGAAAAACACTAGAAGGGGGGTTGAATAGTGTTTTTAATGGAAACTTTTTCTGTTTCAAATATTTTGAAAGATTTGCTTCTGAAAACCTTCAGATGATAATTATCAATCTGAAGTTCTTAGGTACTTTCTGAAGAGCGTTCAGATTAAAAAGAGTTATGAAATAGATTTGATTCAGATTGAAAGTTTTCACTTAGATACTTAATCAATCCCCTTGTTAGAATAAAACGCAATTGAAACAAGTTGAGGGATAGAGAAAACTTAGCCAAGAATTTATCCTAGTTCACTCACTACCACTGTGAGCTACGTCCAGTCTCAGGGCAAACCACCACTGGATTTCCACTAATCCTGCAAGATTACAAATATTCTTTTCTATCAAGCCTCTCCAGGCTCTACCACAAGTATTGCTTCTTCCACCAAACCTCTTCAGGCTCTACCACAAGTATTATTTCTTCCACCAATCTTCTTCAGGCTCTATCACAAGTATTGTTTCTTTCACCAAGCCTCTTCAGGCTCTACCACAAGTATCGTTTCTTTCACCAAGAAATTCAGGCTCTACCACAAGTATTGTTTCTTTCACCAAGCCTCTTCAGGCTCTACCACAAGTATTGTTTCTTTCACCAAGCCTCTTCAGGCTCTCAGACACTTATGCAAGTGTAACCCAAGTATTCTTTCAGACAATAAGCCTCTCCAGGCTTGTAACCCAAACTATTTTAAGATAAAAACAGATGAAGTTCAATCAACTATCTTCAGATGATAGATTGAACTTATCAGAAATGTACAAGTAACTGAGATTTACTTAGGATAAGCAAATGTACAGAAAATATCAGAGTATTTTTGCAGCGTTTACGCAGAGTAAGGTTTCTTTGATAATTTTTCTTCTCTATGACTCTATGTGTGTCCAATTCTTCATGGGACGTATTTATAGTCTCTAAGGAATAAATGTCTGTTATCAAATAGCATTAAATGCTTCAGGAGACGTTGAGACACACTCTGTCCAACACGTTCTGAGCAGTCTTAGGTACAGCAGGTTTGCGCACACAATACTTTTGAGCATGAGCAGCAGCATTGCAGACTTTCCTTAAGTGTGCTAAACATTTGAACGAGGAAGAAAAGCAATATTGACTCTTATGTTGAAGTAGGTAAGATCTTGATTTGAACGTTCCTCGTACTCAGCAACGTCTTCCAAGGTCAAACTATTGTCCTGAAGACTTCATATTTCATATGCAAGAGATGCTTCAGATGAACTTCTCTTTTTCTGAGGGTAGACGCTCTTCAGACGATGTGTGATCTTCAGACGATCTGAAGCTTCAAATGATGTATCACACTTTTTATGATCTGAAACAAAGCAGAATATTGTGAGGGCATTTTGTCATAAATTTATCTGAATATTTATATTTGTTATTCATTAAAACCTATTGAGAGACTGAGACTCAAGGTAAATAATTTTATAATTTTTGAAACTCAACAATCTCCCCCTTTTTAATGATGACAAATATAACATATTCTGAGTTTTGAAAAAGGGTTTAAGAAGAATTAAGGTTTAGAAATTCTCCCCCTTTAACCAGATGTTCCATCTGATATAAATTTCCTCCTTCTGAAACGAACGTACGTTCTGAAGTGTTCTTCTTAAGAGTGTTCATACCTTTTTCACTTTGCAGCTTTCAGAATAATATGTTAGTAAAAAATCACACATCATTATAATACTCCCCCTTTTGTCATCAATGAAAAGGGGTAGTAACAGAAAGTGAAGTTGAGGAGAACGCATAGCAATAAATGCAACAAACACTTATGTATTAAATACATGCAGTAATGTTTCAGCCAAAATTAGACAAAGGTAAACTGAAGTAGGTATGACATGACAACATCATTAACTACTTGGAAAGCTTCTTCAGAGCTTCTTCAAATATGGCTTGATTGGCTTGCTTCTGACTGTCTAGCTCAGCTACAACTGCTTCCTTCAGCTCATTATGACTTGCCCTGATCTGAGTGTGAGCCGTGAGAAGCTTGTCTGATTTCTGGATTAAAGCTTCCTTCTGAGTAGTAAGAGCATAATTTTCTCTGGAAAGAGCAATCAATTCAGCTTCAAGATTGCCTTCATAAAAGAACAAGGAAATATGCTTGTTGGTGAAACGGTAGTACTGAAAACCAATTGGCAAATTGAACCTAGGTGGATCTGAAATCTGATAGATGAACTCTGGTCTTCTGAAAGGAAAACTCACTCTCCATTCAGGGTGAAATTCCCTTGCCTCAAAATCAGAGAAGGAAAATCCCCCCCTAAAGAAGGTAGGAGTCTCCAAGGTAGTATTCTTTCCAACCTTTACCAAGGAGTCAGCATCATCCCACTTAGCTCCAAATGAGCTACCATTCTTCTCAACCAGGTTCCAGTGATAATTCCACATGGCTTCAGACAAAGAATGATCTATCCCTTGTTGCTCAACAATATAGTCATACAACCCTTCCCAATCTTCTTTAGATAGAACCCTTGGTTCATATTCTTTTTCAATGACCACACCTTTACCTTTCTGAGAAGTGGTTTCAGCAAAAGGATACCTTGGAATAATCCTATCAGGCTGAACTAGAATAAATGTGGAAAGCTTGGTGTGAACCTTTCTGGGAGGCTTGAAATCTGGTTTCCTAAGAGAACTTGTATACTTGGCAACCAGCTCAGCTTCTAAGCACAACATCCTTACAGCAATCCAGTCCTCATAAGATAAGGAGTGCTGGTCTTGAGAGAAGGGATCAAGTACTCTCCATTTGTGATGAGGGATGAGTACTCCATGCCTTATCATTTCCAAAGCATTTGAGACACATCCTCCCCCTGAGAGTCTTCTCCTCCTTGCTTTAGCAGCAGTCTCCAAAATAAGATTTGAAGGTTTGAGAATATGAGCAGCTTCTCTGAAAAACAGCAATTCTTCATACAAGTTAGGAAAACTTGGAACTCTGGGTCTTTCCTTTAGAGGCACATTGTAGAACTTGTGAGGCACTTCACAAGCCCACAATAGCTGCTTGTTGTTCTGAGCAATGAGAGCCAAATCATAAGTGGGTTTACTGCTGAGATCTCTGGGTTTCGCTTTCAGCAGTTGAGCCCTAGTCAAAGGTATGTTGCCACCAAACCACACACAACTTGACTCTTCATTATCTGAGTTAAGTTCGGAATGGCCAGAGAGGGATGAAGATGATGATGATGAATGAGGTGGTGAAGGTGGGGGCACCTCTTCTGTTATGCTTATCACCATGGGTGGTGGAGGAGCTTCATCCTCTGAAGAGGTTACATTCTCAAAAATGACTCTACGTTTTTTATCTGGGGCCATAGAACCTTCATCAGCTTGTTTCTTCAACTTTAGTTCCTCCAGCTTCCTTTTCCTCTGTTCCTCAGCTTCCTTCTGAAATTCAACTGCATCCTCTTGTTGAATACTTTGACTTCTAGTGACTCTCTGAGGAACCTCAACAACAAGATCAATCAATCTTCTCTTCTTTATCCTTTTGTCTTTAGGACTAGCCCTTCTTCGCTTGAGCCTATCTGGTTGCTCAAGTCTTTCATCTTCCAAAAGGGCTTGTTGTGCAGCAACAGCAATGGCAAAATCATGTTTCTCTTGCTCTTCCTTCTTTTTTCTTTCTTTTTCTTCTATTTCCTCTACTACCTTCCTGATGTCAGTCTCAGGTAGGCTTTCAGCAAGAGGAACGGCCTGGATAGGCTGAGACACATCAACAGCATCAACACCAAGGTGTTCAGTTTCTAACATGTTGTCCTCTACCTGTCCTCCAAAAGTGAGAGTAGGCTGAGTAGCAACAGTAGAGAGTTCAGTAGCCTGACCCATAATCTCATATGGTTGTGCAAGCACAGTCTTAGTAGGTTCAGACAGTCTGAATTGAACTTCTTTTTCAACAGAAAATTCTTTCTGAAGCACTTTGGTTCTCTTTTTCTTTACAATCTTTGTTGGAGTTTGAGCAGAAACAAACTTATCTTTGTGAGGATCACCAATCAGCTCACCCTCCAGCATCTCTAAAACCTTCTGAGGACTTTTCCCAGTCCTTTTTGTCTTAAGATTAACAGCTTCTTGTAGCAGAGTCTTCTCAGGTGAGGGCTTCTTTACTGTAATACCCATTCTCTTGATGTTCGCCAGAGAGAATAAGGCTGGGCCTTTGTGATCATACAGCTTCTCAATGGGCACTCTAAACTTCAGCAGAATCTTGGTGATTAAAGTATTGTGAGTGTAGCTAGCAGCTGAATCATTCACCCTCTTCAGCATGTTGTAGAGGATGATCCTGGGAAGGTTCAGAGGCTTGTTGTCCAGGAGATTGATCACACAATACCTTTCAAGTTCTGACACGTGATTCTTGCTTCCATGCTTGGGCAAAATGCAGCAACCTAGGATAGCATGGAGAATCCTTGCCTTTGGATGCATAAGAGAACTCTTCAGGTCACTGGGGTCTTCAATCCCGTAGAGCTTCTTTGTGAACGTCTTAGTTCCACCATTTCTCAGCTCCCATTCTAGAGAGAACATCTCTCTGGAGTTTGGCACATCAGTAACCTGAGCAATGGTGTTAGCATCCACCAGAATCTTCACACCCATAACAGTAGTCTTGAACCCTTGAAACTTGTCGTCCTGAGTAGAGATGTCTTCAACATTCTTCCAAAAGTCAATCACACTTTGTTCATGCCATGCACAGTCAATGGCAGTGAAGAAGTTGGTCCACCCACAAGTTTCGAAAATCTCAGAGAGGTAGATACCACCAGCTTGAAGTTCGTCTAGGTTAACAGTCCTTGAAGGAACAATCTTACAACCTGCAGATTTCTTGAACGCCATTGAAGAAAGCTTGAGAAGAAGACGAGAGCTTTGAGGAGATGAAAAGCTCAAGGCACAAGGAATACGCAGTGTAGCATAAGAGAGAGTGTGAGTAGCATGTAACCGTTGACAACACGTCCTTAAATAGTCGTCACAACAGTAATGATGGCAGTTGCAGTCTTGGAGAACGTGCAGATGTGCTGAGAGAAGTTACTCAGTGAAGGAGACCAAATGTTTCAGCTTGTCACGTCATCAGACATAGTTACTTTAGATGCACATGATATTTCAGACAATGCATGTTCAGATGCAACTATACATTCAGATGATACATGTTCAGATGCAACCAATTATTTTTCAGACAAAGCCCAGATTTTCAGATTATCTCTAATGATTTTAAATCTATCTTCAGATAGAGGCTTTGTAAATACATCTACCCATTGATGCTCAATATCAATGAACTTTATATCAAAAACTCCTTTCTGAACATAGTCTCTAATGAAATGATGCTTGATTTCTATATGTTTTGCCCTAGAGTGTTGAATGGGATTTTTAGACAAATTAATGGCACTTGTGTTATCACACATAACAGGTATAGAAGACAAATCAATATTAAAATCTTCTAACTGATATTTTACCCATAACAGTTGTGAACAACTTGCTGTTGATATATATATTCAGCTTCAGCTGTTGATAGGGCAATTGTGCTTTGCCTTTTGCTGGACCAGCTGATCATGTTATCTTCAATGAAGTGACATCCTCCACTGGTTTATTTTCTTTCAATTCTATCTCCAGCGAAATCAGCATCACAGAATCCCACTAACCTGCAATCCTTACTTTTCTTATAGAAAAGACCAAGATTAGTAGTACCATTCAAATATCTGAAAATTCTCTTTACAGCTTTGTAATGAGTAATTCTTGGATCAGATTGAAATCTAGCACAAAGACACACACTGAACATAATGTCAGGTCTTCTTGCTGTTAGATACAATAATGAGTCAATCATTCCTCTGAACAAAGTTTGATTTACTGGTTCTTCCTCTTCATCTTTGCTAAGAGGAATAGAAGGATGCATAGGAGTTGACATGGGCTTGCAATCACTCATGTTGAACTTCTTAAGCATCTATTTTGTATATTTCTCCTGATGGATCCATATACAATCAGATTGTTGCTTAATCTGAAGTCCTAGGAAGAACTTAGTTCCCCCATCATGCTCATCTCAAACTCAGATTGCATAAGTTCAGAAAATTCCTTACATAATGAAGAATCAGTAGAACCAAATATAATTTCATCCACATATATCTGAACAAGAATGAAATCTTTGTTGGACATTTTTCTGAAAAGAGTTGTATCTACTTTTCCTCTTTGAAAACCATTTTTGATTAAAAGTTGCTCAATCTGTCATATCAAGCTCTTGGGGCTTGTTTCAGACCATAAAGAGCCTTTTTCAGTTTGAAAACATGTTCTGGAAAAGTAGTGTCTTCAAAACCAGGGGGTTGTCTAACATAGACCTCTTCCTCAATAAATCCATTGAGAAAGGCACTCTTTACATCCATCTAATATAAGGTGATGTCATTATTTATTGCATAAGAGAGTAAAATTCTAATTGCTTCAAGCCTGGCTACAGGAACAAAGGTTTCAGTAAAATCAATACATTCTTGTTGATTGTAGCATTGAGCAACAAACCTGGCCTTGTTTCTGACCACATTTCCTTCTTCTGACAGCTTGTTTCTGAACACCCATTTGGTTCCTATAAAAGTTTTCCCATGGGGTTTAGGTACAAGTGTCCATACATCACTCCTAGCAAATTTAATCAGCTCTTCTTGCATGGCTAGGATCCAACCTTCATCATGCAGAGCCTCTTCAATGTTTTTAGGTTCAATCTCAGAGAGAAGTGCAAGATTATTCAAGCTTCTGAATCTTGATCTTGTTCTTACTCCTTCTGAGGCGTCACCTATAATTTGCTCTCTTGGATGATGAGTTTGGTATCTCCAATCGCGATTGTGAGAGGGTACACACTTTGTATGAGACTCAACAATGTTGGTCTGAGAAGGTCCAGCTTCAGACACAAGTTCAGTCTTTTGCTCAGCAGTTCCTTCATATGATCCTTCAGATTTTTCATCTGGATTTATCTCCATGCCTGCAAAATCATCTTCTAAATCTGATAGTTCCCTATCAGTCTCTTTAAAGTCATTGAATCTAACGTGAATAGATTCTTCTACAGCTAAGGTTCTTGAGTTATATACTCTATATGCCTTAGAAGTTTCAAAGTATCCAATAAAGAAGCCTTTATTAGACTTAGCATCAAATTTTCCTAGATCATCTTTAGTGTTAAGTATAAAACACTCACATCCAAAGATATGGAAGTAGGATATGTTGGGTTTTCTTCCTTTCCACAATTCATATGGAGTCCTTTTGAGAATTGGTCTGATAAAAATTCTATTTTGAATGTAACATGTTGTGTGAACAGCTTCTGCCCAAAAGGATCTAGGTAAATTGCTTGAAATGAGCATGGTTCTTCCCATCTCTTGCAAGCTTCTGTTCTTTCTCTCAACAACCCCATTTTGCTAAGGTGTTCTAGCCACAGAGAAATTGTGTGAGATCTCATTCTCATCACAGAACAGTCTGAAGCTTGAGTTTTCAAACTCTCCACCATGATCACTTCTGATAGTAGAAATGCAGATTCCTTTTTCATTATGCATCTTACAGAATTTTGTGAAATTCTCAAAGGTTTCCTCTTTGCTTCTTAGGAATATAACCCTTGTGAATCTAGTATAATCGTCAACAATGACCAAACCATATTTCTTCTTGCTAAGATTTTCTGTTCTAGTAAGACCAAACAAATCCATGTGAAGGAGTTCTAAAGGTCTGCTGGTTGAAACAATATTCTTACTCTTAAAAGAGTTTCTGGTTTGTTTCCCTTTCAGACAATTTTCACATAAAATGTCATATTTGAATGAGAGTTTGGGTAAGCCTTTAACGAGGTTGTGTTTAGTTAGCTTTGAGATCAATCTCAAGCTGGCATGTACAAGTTTCTGATGCCAAATCTGTTTTTCATCTTCAATGGAAACAAAACACTTCACATTTTGACTTGCAAGTTCCTCCAGATCAATCTTATATACATTATTGTGTCTCTTAGCAGAAAATAGAACATGATTTGAAGCATCTTTGACTATACATCCTTCTTTAGTGAAAGACACCACATATCCACTGTCACATAATTGACTTATGCTCAAAAGATTGTGTTGTAATCCTTCCATTAGAAGCACATTTTTTATCAGGGAAAGAGGAGTCATACCTACTGTCCCAATGCCAGTGATCTTCCCTTGCTGGTTTCCACCAAAGGTGATCACTCCTCCTGCCTTGGGTCTAAGGCTTTGGAACAAACACCTTTCTCCCGTCATGTGTCACGAGCACCCACTATCCAGGTACCATTTGTGGTGTTTCTTTTGTCCTGTTAAACACATCTGCAACAGGAACAATCAAATTCTTAGGTGCCCATACCTTCTTGGGTCCTTTTTGTTAGCTTTGGGTCTTATTTTCCTTCTGTGTCTGCACTGAGTGTCAACATGTCCAGGCTTTCCACAATTAGAACACCCATTACCTTTCTTAGGTCCTTTATCGGGCATATTAAGTATAAAAGATTCAGATGAAGATGTGTCTGAATAACCTAAGTCACTCTTGTCAAGGGAATGCCTCTGAGAGCCCAATAATCTATTCAGATTATTAGTTCCTTTGACAAATCTGGCTAGATCCAAAGTTAATTCTCTAACCTTGTTTCTTAGCTTTTTGTTCTCCTTAACAAGATTATCAGAACTACTTGGATCTTGCTGAAGTAACTTTTCTTTGAGAACAAGGTTTTCGTTTTGCAAATTCTCATTTTCTAAAGCAGCTTGAGTAAAAGCTCTTGAATGTTCTTTGAATTCATTAAACAGTTCTCTGCTACTTTCAACAAGGTCATCATACTGATCTTGTAAAGTTTGAGGAATTACCTCAGAGTCTGAACTGTCTGAAGATGGTAGACTTGCCATCAGACACAAATTTGCTTCTTCTGAAGTATCATCCTCTTCTTCTGAAGTGGAATCATCCAAATCTTTCCATGTAGCCATCAATCCTTTCTTTTTCTTGAAAAACTTCTTCTTCTGAAAGGTTGGCTTCCTTAACTTGGGATAATCCGTCTTCATGTGACCTGGTTGTTTGCACTCAAAACAGGTAATTTTGTCAGTGATAATAAATCCTTTACCTGATTTACCTTGTTTGATATTGGAAGGTTAAGATCTTCTGTATCTTCCTTTTCTTTGTAGCATTTTCTTAATCTTCTTGCTGAGAAGAGCAAGATCATCATCTTCTGAACAACCTTCAAACTCAGTATCATCCTCTAAAGTGTCTTCTGCTTGCATGGCTTTCATGCTACCATGCCTAGACTGTCTGGCCTTGCAGTTCAATGCCAGTTATTTCTTCTTGGTGTCATCCTCCCCAAGTTCAAGCTCATGGACTTTGAGATAGCCCAGAAGTTCCTCCATTCTAAGAGAATTTAAATCTTTGGCTTCTTGAATGGCAGTAACTTTGGGTCTCCAGGACTTTGGTAAGCTTCTTAGAATCTTTCGATTGTTATCTCCAGATTCAAAGGTTCTTCTCAATGACTCGGGTCCATTGGTTATTGTCTGAAACCTCCCAAACATTTGGTCTATAGTTTCAGATTCTTCCATATTGAACATCTCATACTGATGTACAAGCATGCTGATCTTGGATTGCTTCACAGTCTCTGTCCCTTCATGGGCTGCTGCACGCGTATCCCAGATCTCCTTGGCAGATGAACAACCATGAACCTTCTCATATTTTGACTTGTTCAAGGAACATATCAGATAGAGTTTGGCCTTGGCATTTAATTGAACTCGAGCCTTCTGCTCCAAGGTCCATTCAGCCTTAGCTATGGGCACTCCAGCATGCATGGGCACGTAGTCTCCATCAGTAACCACATCCCAGACATCAATGTTTTTACTTTCAATAAACAACTTCATACGATCCCTCCAATAGTGGTAATCCACTCCATTGAATGTTGGGGGTCTCGTGATGGAGGCTCCTTCAGTGATATACTGTCTTTTGCTAGTAGAAGTTTCCATTGGATCTCTATCCTCCGCACTGATTAGGTGCTAACCCCGAGGATAAGCATTGGTACCAACTGTAGGAAAACAGGAAAACACTAGAAGGGGGTTGAATAGTGTTTTTATTGGAAACTTTTTCTATTTCAAATATTTTGAAAGATTTGCTTCTGAAAACCTTCAGATGATAATTATCAGTCTGAAGTTCTTAGGTACTTTCTGAAGAGCGTTCAGATTAAAAAGAGTTATGAAATAGATTTGATTCAGATTGAAAGTTTTCACTTAGATACTTAATCAATCCCCTTGTTAGAATAAAACACAATTGAAACAAGTTGAGGGATAGAGAAAACTTAGCCAAGAATTCATCCTGGTTCACTCACTACCACTGTGAGCTACGTCCAGTCTCAGGGCAAACCACCACTGCATTTTCACTAATCTTGCAAGATTACAAGTATTCTTTTCTATCAAGCCTCTTCAGGCTCTACCACAAGTATTGTTTCTTTCACCAAGCCTCTTCAGGCTCTACCACAAGTATTGTTTCTTTCACCAAGCCTCTTCAGGCTCTCATACACTTATGCAAGTGTAACCCAAGTATTCTTTCAGACAATAAGCCTCTCCAGGCTTGTAACCCAAACTGTTTTAAGATAAAAACAGATGAAGTTCAATCAACAACTATCTTCAGATGATAGATTGAACTTATCAGAAATGTACAAGTAACTGAGATTTACTCAGGATAAGCAAATAAGCAAATGTACAGCAAATATCAGAGTATTTTTGCAGCGTTTACGCAAAGTAAGGTTTCTTTGATAATTTTTCTTCTCTATGACTCTATGTGTGTCCAATTCTTCATGGGACGTATTTATAGTCTCCAAGGAATAAATGCTCGTTATCAAATAGCATTAAATGCTTCAAGAGACGTTGATACACACTCTGTCCAACACGTACTGAGCAGTCTTAGGTGCAGCAGGTCTGCGCACACAATACTTTTGAGCAGGAGCAGCAGCGTTGCAGACTTTCCTTAAGTGTGCTAAACATTTGAACGAGGAAGAAAAGCAATACTGACTCTTATGCTGAAGTAGGTAAGATCTTGATTTGAACGTTCCTCGTACTCAGCAACGTCTTCCAAGATCAAACTATTGTCCTGAAGACTTCATATTTCAGATGCAAGAGATGCTTCAGATGAACTTCTCTTCTTTTGAGGGTAGATGCTCTTCAGACGATGTGTGGTCTTTAGACAATCTGAAGCTTCAAATGATGTATCACACTTTTTATGATCTGAAACAAAGCAGAATATTGTGAAGGCATTTTGTCATAAATTTATCTGAATATTTATATTTGTTATTCATTAAAACCTATTGAGAGACTAAGACTCAAGGTAAATAATTTTATAATTTTTTAGACTCAACAGTGTTGAGCTCCTCCTCCTCCTCTCCGAATCCTTTTGGACGATTTCTGTATCACTTGGTTGTCAAAATCATCATTCCTAGGGCTGGAACCTTTAACAAGATATATACAACTGATTTTATGGTCATGTACCATATAAAGCATGGTATAGCCCTGAACCTTCCCTACCTCATCCTAAGGCACATGGAGCATGCTTTCAATAACGCAAAGATGACTGGCTCCCTGCCCTTTGCAATGTTGATCACAAAAATTTTGAAGCACTTCAAGGTGGATCTCTCCGAGAGTGAAGAGACTCAGGAGAGACCTACATTCTTTGGAAAATCAAATATCCAAGCGTTGAAGTTAGAAGGTAAGTCAATCCCTCCTCCCACTTTCACAATTCCCTCTGACTCACCCTCTTAAATCCCTTAAAATGTACAAGCATCTCCCTCCTCAAAGATGTCCTGTCCTGAGATAGTGACAAAGAAAAAGAAGAAGGTTATTGAAGAAAGAGTTGGTGAAGGATCTCAAGTAGTAGCTGAGGTCACTAAGAAAAAGGAGAAGAAAAGGAAAACTCAGCCTGAAGTCTCTGGTGAATCTGAGGTGAGAAAGAAGAAAAAGAAGAAGGAGAAAGCTATTGAAGTCTCTGGTGCATTAGTTCAGACTGAGCCTCGGCCTCTGAGGTCAGAACCTTCATATACCATCAGAACTTGTTGACTAGAGAGTATATTTGCTTTGTTAGTCAGTCTAATAATTAAGCACTAGTCATAATCAAACTTATAAAAACCTCTAAAACATCTACTAGACATATTTCATTATCTCAACACGATTTCATAGACATCTATAACAATCACTGCAAAAAATCAAGCATAGTCATACTAACAGAGAAAAATCATACAAATATTTACTATCAAATTGTAATACTAGATAATGAATATGTTGTAATGGTGGGTTTACTGGGCCTTTTTTTTCTTTCAAAGATTTATACATAGAAATGGGACTTCACATTACTTAGATGTTGGAGAGAGAAAAGGGCCCATAGTCCATTGGTAAAACCTTCGCTAGGGGGTTAATCCATTTGGCCACACAACAGAAAATCCTAAAATTCTTATTAAATGCATACTCCTTAACCTAGCCTGCACTTTAAGGAGATAGAAAAACTAAATGTTGCACACACACATATACACCTAAATAGAGAAAGAAACCATTTCAAACACTTATTCTCTTTCTCATTCAAATACATAGTATTTTCTCAAGTTTAAACTTTAACATGGACTACCCTATTGAAACTCAAACCCTAAGTTCAAAAAATCAACTTTAAATCAAAGCTTCACTAAAATCTTTTATATATACTAATATACATACATAAACAACAATACGTGTGACTCACTACAAAAAAAAAAAGAAAGAAACAAAAAGAGACAAATAGAGAACAATTAGGAAATAAATAACAAAAAATGAAACCATATAAGTATGAAACAAAAACTTTTATGTGGATGGAAATGAGAATTGGAATGAAAATTGTTAAGACAAACTCACCCGAAAGAGTTTTAATGAAACCAAACCATCAAAAGTTAATGTACAAAAATATGAATATATAAGATATCTTATTTCTACTGACTGTGTGCTCAAGTGGTTGCAGAATTTAGCCTCTTAAGTTGCAGGATGATTTTCTCGCTCTAAAAGGGAAGCTGAGTTACTGAAAAGAACGTAAATAAAAAAATCAACTCTTAAAGTATACAAAGCTGAAATACTAGAGCCAGTCAAAAGTAAAAAAAAAAAACTATCAAGATCAGAAACAAGACCAAGAGTTACAAAGAGCTAAGAAGATGAGACTCAGACTCAGACTCAGACCCAGATGCCAACTTGAGACAGAGACTAAGACTCAGACACAAGCCTAAAAAGGAAACTGAGACTCAGATGCAAGATTAGCCTAAGACAAAGCCTAAGACTCAGATTCAGCTTGATACACATGGTTCACAAAGATTACAAAAGTCAAGGCAAGTACACTGTGCACACTGCAACGAACAGAGCAAGCCTGAACACAGCATACACTACTGCAAATTGACCTTTTAACGACGGTTAAAAAGGGGTTTTAACGACGGTTAAAAAGGGGTTTTAACGACGGTTAAAAAGGGGTTTTAACGACGGTTCTGGAGCCGTTGTTAAAAAACAAATCATTCGACGACGTCTTTTAACCGTCATTAAAACTGGGGAAATGACGATGGTTGTTGTAGCAACCGTCGTTAAAAGCTGAATAAAAGACGAGGGTTGCCGTTAAAAGCTCAATAAAAAGTCATTGAAAGCTGAAGAAAAGACGACGGTTGTTGAAGCAACCGTCGTTAAAAGCTCAACAAAAGACGACGGTTGATTCAGCAACCGTCGTCATATCTGGTTGCTTATTGACAGCTACGGAAATTCTGTAGCTAATCCGAAGTTAATTCATTCTTATATATTATTGATATTTTATTCTTATTATTTCTGTATAATGATTTGTTTATTTCTTATATTAAAAAACTCAAATCAACTTATATATTATTAAGTTTGATTTAAATTGATTACTCTACTCTATATTGAATAAAAAACTTATCTTCCCTAAAACTACTACCAACATAACTGGCAAAATGGTAATAGGCACTGCATATCTAATTTTGATTAGTAAGAGTTTCAACCTATGGAACACGCATATAAAGTTTTCATCAATAACTAACATTATACATAAGGGTGACAAAGATCAAAGCGCTTTAGGAATGAAAATACTAGCTAGTTGGTAAAATAATTTAAGATCATATACATTTCTATTCTTCAAAAGGCAAGCCTGCAAGCTTATAGATTTAAAAAATCATGAAAGACTAAAAGTAATCAAGATGAATACCTTACTCAAGCCTGAAAGTCTGCAATTTTAATATCACTACCTTTACCACCTGTGTCATATAGGCATGAGATACAATATAGAAGCAACCATTAGTTTACCAAAAGATATATAAAATGTGACAATAAAACTAGAAAAGCAACGTAACTACCCACAATCCAAAATAAGCACAAATCCTTTTTTTTTACTTTTATAAAAATTGTAAAAGAAAATTAAGAAAATGACTAAGTTTGAATTTAAATAATTGCTAAAAAGAAATATGCACCAATATTTAAATGTTTATAATTTGGAAAAATTAATACACCTGTAACAAGACTAATTAAAATAAAATATAAAATTTAGAAACAACATGAAAAACAAAAGATAAAAGTAATAAAGAAAGCAATATTTTGTTTTTAATACGTCCATCATATATCCATAAATACTATATCATGGCCATTTTGTTCTTTTATTTTTATTATTTTTTATTGACTTGTCTTTTCTTAACTTGATTAAACTAGCACCCTTTTACCAACCATTTTAATGTACTGCAAGTCATATACATACAGGCCGCATTGAAATATATTTTCTCAAAATTAAGAATACAAAGAAAGAAATTGATCAAGAAATGAACTAAAATATAACATGGAAGTGCTCTGTTGGAGTGCAGTGGCCGTGTCAGATACGATATCAGGTTCGTTTGAATCCTATAATATGTCATCCTATCTATCACTTCCACACTTGAGATGAGGATATATAATCCATGAATTCCATTAATTTAGAAAAACAAATAAAACAAACAAAATCAAATACCTATGATAAAACGAGCGGATCTCCAAGAGCCAAATTTGGGTCTGATGACGGGTCGACCTCTGTAGTCAACAATAACAATACAGTTTGAGTATATTGATACTAGATATATGAGTGTCTTATTTGTATGCAAAAATTTTAAACAATTATATCCCTCTCTGTATTTCTCACCCTTTATTGTGCATGATTGGGGTGTGATTAAAAAGTCAAAATGTTCATTATCAAAATTTTCTTTCTCAGTATCTTTCCCTCTTTAAATGTCTTAATATTTGAATTTTAAGGAATATTGCAAAACCATATATGTTCTAATAACACAAGTAATATGAGTAACACATCAAATGCTAATATGAGTAACACATCAAATGCTATCAAAAGGTGACCAACACATCAAGTGCTTATGCTTCTCTTGGGGTATCTAAGTGAGGTTCCTATGTGACCCAAATTTCCAATTGAAGTCAAAGTGCCCCCAACACCACAAATACAAGTCACAAATAAAATTAACATGTCAATGTTGTACTATTCTTTCCCTATTATAAATAAGACCTCCATGTTAAGTGCAGTTATAAACAAAGGAACCACTTACAAATACTCCATCTCCATATCAAATGCATGTGTGCACATTTTCTGAGGTCCCAATAATGGAGACCAACTTCATCCCCCCTTCCCCAGCAGAAAAACTATGTTCTTATAAAAAATTTTAAGGCCAGAAGACAACAGCTGCAGCCTGCAAACCACAAAAATTTCTCGGTATCTGGGAAACTCACAAAGCCAACATATTCACATTACACAAATGACACAACCTGTGTGTATTACTGTATATGATTATATATCAATATCTATATCCATGTACAAGGTAATTCTAATAGTTTATAAGGGGAAGAACTAACAAACCTCTAAATGAATAGAGACCAAGCCTGGCCATACATGTGAAATTATCCGTTGAGAATCTGCAATGAGAAATAACAACTACATATGTGTACTCCATGGTGTCACATTTAACCGAAATGTCTCTGCATATCAATCAAAATTTATTGGGGAACTTTGTATGATATAATGATAGATTCTTGTACATTGATTTGCATCAAATATATCAGTTAAGTGGACATTAGATAATTGCACAAAAGGAGAATTTGAGCTCAAGGCCATGAAATTGAAATTGAAGAACACATAACTTTGACTTTTTGCTTTAATAATAAAGCAAGCATAAAGGTTTAATGTTTGAGTAGTTAAAACAATAGTTGGGATTCATCAGGAGAAGGAAATTAACCATGTAAGTCTTAACTATCATTGATTGACTAAGTGAGAATAGCACCGCTTAAACTACTAGTTTTTTTCTTGATATAAACTTAAATTACTAAGGTTAGTTGGATAAAAAGATAGCTACAATGAAAACTTCAGTCATTAAGGTACAAAGAAAATGAAGGCAAAAGGTTTGTAACCTTCAGGTTTTATCATGAAATTAATTATCCTTAAAAGAGAAAACCTCATGAACTTAACTTTAGGCTCAAGCAGTCACCTGAAGGAGTTTATGCTTTTCCCCACTAATTGAAATGTGTGTTAGCTGTATGGCATCTGAAATATTGAAAGGCTAGTAAATGAAAATCAGTACTTTACTTTTATTTATTACACCAGGGGGTCAACATAATAGGAAGAAAGAAGCACATTTTATGAAGAAAATAAAAGGCCAAGAGGAGCATAATCAATTTACTTTGTAAGTCATCATCACCTTTCACACTCATGAAAAGACAGTTGAATCAGTAAACGCAGATTAGAGTATTAGAGTATTAGTATTAAATCAGTAAATGTAGAATGCTAAAACTAAGGAAAAGATTGGCAAAAATATAGCATGAACTAAGATGTCCAGAACTTACTTTGTCTATTGATGGCTGCCCTCATCAGGAGAAGCGATGCAAGAAGGGAACAGGAGAAGATTGGCAAAACATAGCTCACATTCCATAATTTGAACTGGTTTCCAAAGACGCAGAGAAAACTACATTGACATCTCACAAAAATGAATATTTGTCTCTTCCACCAATCAAATAGATAACACAAGAACTGCATGTCCTATGAATATTTTTTATTTCACACCAGTACATAAAAATTCTAAATTTTCTTGTATTACCTTGAGGATGTTGTAATGTATCAATGCCTCGTGTCGTCTTCATGCTTTTTGCATGGTCCTTTTTCCATGTTTTCCACTTTACACCCATCATACATGATGTCCAAACTTAATGCAAACTTTATTCCATACAACACAATGGCAACAAAGTGAACTTGGACTAATTATGCTTGCCAATGAAACTCATCACTTGGCCATTTTGCAAGTTTTGCCAAGTAACAAGTAAGAAGATTACTATGCAATATAAACCAGACAACCATGAGAAAGAGTTCCAGCATGTAATAGTTCATAGTGATGATGGAGAATGATATGGCTTGAAAGTCCAAATCCTTGGATTCTCTTGCCTAGAGGGACGAAAGTTGAGCCACCACAACATATCTATTCACTTGAAATCATGCACCTAAACAATTATTTTGCCTCGAAAATGACACTAAAATCGTCCTCACAGTGCATTAAACATAGAGTAATGTAACAATAACTAATATTAATACAAAACGTATTATTCTCTTGTAAGGAATTCCAATCCATGTATAAAATTGCACATCATATGTTTCCTATGGGATTTAAAACAGAACTTACATGTATAAATACACAGATTAACCTCAGAACTTACTTATGATACATAATTGAACTTAGCAGGGTAGTTTTTTGTGGAAAAGATGTCCAGAAATGACTTCTCCACTTTCAATTGTTTGTTAACAGAAGACACCACTCTTACACACAAATTCTCTGTTGTTAAAACCTGGCAATTTAATTTGGAGTCATAAATTGAAAATCAGCAATAATGTAGCAATAATCTAGTCATGTTAATCTGGAGTCATAAATTGAAAATCAGCAATAATGTAGTGCCAACACCCAGCAATAAAGACTAAAGAAATAACACTTAGACATGGGGTCTAGAATGGCATGCAATACCTTCAGGTGCAGCGGAGTGCCTAAAGGAGTCAGCAACACAAAGTGAGCCATCAGAGCGCAACGACATGACAGACAAGTGAGGATGAGAAGAAGGATAGCCTCCTCCTCCACGGTCTTGGCTTTCTCTCCCAAATTCACATCAATCCTCAGGTGTGGAGTCAGAGAGAATCCCATTCCAGTTGAGCAAGAGAATCTCACCTTGGTGTGGCCCTTGAGCACAATCTCGTTGCTAAGGGGAACCCGGAACCGGTTCCCCAACTCAGTTTGGTCGGAATCGTCTCTAAGTCATAATCTCTCGGAGGCGGCGGGGGAGGGCCAATCATCTCGCCGTCGTCGTGATTTTCGGGACCTAATCCGGAGGGTGGTGGAGGGGGTCCCATGAAGGGGCCATCGTCTTCTTCATCCGGTTGGGGCGGGGGAGGGGTAGGGTTTCTGGAAGGACGGAGGGATTTGAGCCATCCCTTGGAAGAAGAAGAGAGAGAAGGAAAATCGTTGGTGGTTTTGGAATTGGAATTGGAAGTACGACGAATAGCGTTGTGGATTTTTTCGATAGAGGTTTGAGATTTGGTTTGTTTGCCGAAGGAAAGAGGGAATTGAGCTCGAACACCATCGTATATCTCACCCTCCTCCTCCATTCTTACTCTGCAGGGACGGGGGGGGACGGAGCACCACCGACGGAGGGGGGAAGGGGACGGAAGGGGACGGAGGCTCTGCAAGGATGAAGGGGGACGGAGCACCATCGTGCGAGGCAGGGATGGAGAGGGAAGGAGCAACGTGGGACGGAGCACCACCGTGGGAGGCTGCGGGGACAGAGGGGCGCGACGGACGATGGAGGGAAAAGGACGGAGGGTCTGCAGGGCGCGGCAGCAAGAGAGAAAGCAAGAGATGCGGCGTGAGAGAAATGAGGGGATAAGGGTATGCTGTGTATGGAGGGATAAAACGACGCGCGTCTGGGTAACCGTCGTCGTTCCATGAACGCAAAAATAATTTACATCGGTTCCTTTACGACCATCGTTGTAAGTCTTGCGCACAGATAAAAAAACGACAATCCCTAGTACACCCATCGTTGTTTCCCCTTTCAACTACGGTTAAAAAATAACCGTCGTTGAAAATTGTACAATATTTTCAAAAATGCCACCGTCTAATTTTTAATGACGGTCCCCTTTGAACCGTCGTAGTATCCTCGTCGTTAAAAGGCATTTTTGCACTAGTGATAGTAGGCCTGAACAGTGTCAGCAAAAGGCAATCTCTCTCCTCTTTGCAACGGCTAGTAACGGTCAGAAACAGCTAGTTTGTGTTTGAAATAAAAAGCAAGTCCAAGACAAGACTATGTGAGATACTACGCTGAATACTTCTAGATCTCTGCATCTCAAGTCTATCTCAAAGTCTATCTAATCTCAAGTCTCAGTTACACTTGAGAGTATCTTAAGTCTGTCTCACTTATTCTCTTTCACATTACTGTTATCATTTGCTTGTAACTCTTAGAAAGGGAAGTCACCTAGCTGATCTCACTGTATACCCGCACCTTGTACATTGTAAGCTAGTTCATCATAATCTTCATTCCATCCTTGTAAGGAATCTCAGCTGAGTTAGGAGTAAGCCTAGACTCAGTGTGAGCTGTGTAAGAGCCTGTAGAGGCTAAGTGAAGAATACTTGGATCTCAGCCAGGTTAGAAGTGCCTAAGCTTGGTGTGAGGGTGAGCCTGAAGAGGCAGGAAGAATACTCTTGTATTTGAAAATAGTGGAAATCTCACAAGTTTGTGAGAATTGGACGTAGCCAAGGAGTGGGTGAACTAGGATAATTCTGTGTGTGCATCTCTTCTGTTATCTTGCTTATTTTACGTTTCTATTAAAAGCACGTATCGTTAAACTTATACATTTGAGATGCTGAATTGAATACTAACTATATCTCAACTAAGTTATTGAATCTCAACTATAACTCAGAGTTATATTTATTCCCTATTTGAATAAATCTAACCTTTTATTATCTAAGTCAAATTGAGATTCCAAGTTGTTAAGCTTGAGAATTAAGCTCAGCTTGAACTTAAAGTGTTTCAAGAAAAGTTTTAAAGTCTCTATTCAACCCCTCTCCCCTTCTAGAGACATCCAGCCAACTTTAAAAATAAGATCCATACCTTAAAATGGAAGTAATGTTAAAAGCAAAAGACAATGAGATCATGTTTGCCACTTCTAACTTTAATGAGAAGCGGCGTGAGAGAGCATACACAATTCACCATTTAATGACCAGAGGCGGTTACTATATCAATTATATTAACCACTACCATTTTTCCACTAAGGGAAGCTACTCATCAACTACTTCCAATTGCTAAATTTCTTGTAGTGTGTATTTGTGTCTATATATAAGGGAAAAACATTTATTTCTTTTTTATCTTAAGTTGTATTCTTTATTTATTTATATATATATATATATTGTTTTCTATTTTTCATGTTTATTTTTATCACACTCCATATATTAAGATTCCTTTTTCTTTTTTATTTGTAATGTGTGTAAAAAAGTGTGAAAATAATAAATGTGAAACATGAGCTATTGTTTTACCATATGAGGGGACATGATGTTATGAGAAAACATTTTTGTATACATATACAAACCTAGTACTCAGAATCTTAAAACACAAGCAAGTTGTTCTTGATGTCATAGCCCAACTTCTCCAAATTTGGTTGCACTGCAAATTGAATCATAGGTGGTGGTCCGCAGGCCAATGCTAATGTATCTTGAGATGCCCGAGGAACATGCTCCCTCATGATACTTTCCGTGATGAACCCTACACTGTATTCCCACATTTCTTTTACGCTTTCTTGTACTACATACCACACCTTGAATTGTACATGCTTCTTAGCCCATGCATCAAGCTCTTCCCTTAGCAATATATCCTCCTCAGTCCGGTTTGCGTATATGACATGCATTTCAGTGTGATCCTCTGGGTCCTTGAGAATCGCTTGGGCCACTTGGTAAATAGGTGTGATCCCAGTCCCACCGGCCAACAAGGCTAGCCTTTTGGCAAACTTGTGTTTTCCATGAACCAAAAAGTTGCCTTTACCAATGTATTCTATGTGGCCTAATGGACCTTTCACATCCAAGATTGAGCCAATAGGTAGGGAGTCTAAATGTTGAGACATAAGGCCACCAATAGGGAACTTTGGGTGGACCCCTTTGAAGTAAATCTTGATCACTAGATCGAAGTACCCCACTTCGTCCCCAGTGCTTGATGGAGTGTAAGCTCGCATGCATAGCTTATCGTTAATGGTGGCACATAAGAATAAGTGCTTCCCTACCGGTAAACCCAATAGTTGGTCCTTGGAAGGCAATGCAAAACGGAAGATCCTAACGTCTTGGGAGATACACGTTTTGGACAAGAGCTTGCATGAAATCTTCTCACGTGGGTTCATTAGAGCCACACTACGTAGAGTTGTAACTTCCTTGACCAGGGTTGAATGAATGGTGTCAAAATTGTTATGCCTGGAGTTATTTGGCAATGAATCAGAGGTGTAGTCAGTGGTCATGAGCTCACCGATTCGATAATCCTCGATCATTTTCTTGGCTTTGTCAGAGTGAATAGCTTCAAACTCCTCTGTACAATCTGTGCCGGCATTAATGAGGATGCTATCGATGCCACCAGGGTGATCTTTGAGATAGTGGGTACAATCGTAAACGTGGCCATGGACGATCATCCAAGCTGAATCAATGTTATTATGCTTTTTGACTTCTGACATTGTATACTTCTTTAAGCTAGAATTTTTCATGAACATTGACAAGACATTCTTCTTATTGGTTGGATTAGACTCTGACTTCTCTACATGTCTTTGTTTGGCCATCCAACCACCAGATTGGTTACCTGGTTGGGTCGGGTGCTCGAACACTATGCCAATCTCTCCTTTATGGGACTTGCACACGTTGGTTTTGACTCTGAACCAACAATTATTCATCATGCCCTGTTCATACATTGCAAAAAAAAAATGGAGACAGTGTTTATACGTTCTTTCTTACAACAAATTCTTTTTTATACCAGTAATCTAATTTACTAGCTATATAAGATTTATCAATATGAAAGGTTATTATTTGGAAGTTACTGGTGAGATTATTATTTAGATTTTATTGATGAGGTTTGGGCAAGCATTCCATTTGAATCTAAATGATAAATTAAGAACTAATTAATTAGGTTTTAAGTCAATTGTCACTGATTTAGCATGGCCAATGTATGTATGCATCCAGGAATATATCCCCTAACCAACTAATGAGCACGTGAGACTAATCTCCACTTGGTGGATTTTGCTTTTTGCCAAGGACAAACTGATTTTTTGAGTCATAACTTAATGCACCAATGGTAGTTACAAATGCGACCAAAAATTTTGTATTAGTTAATAACCTTTAAGAGTTCAGAGGCCTAATTAAATTTTAATGATAAAGAAAAAGGTGATGGAGATGTGTATTTACCATAAGATTCCAATTAAGCTTCTCAGGTTGGGTGTTGAGGGCTTCATCCCAAGCGCGCACTGCAATCTCCTTGGCTCCAAGCAAGTGCAACACCTCTACCTCTAAGCACCAAAAGCACCAACACCAGGACTTACCATATTTATTGGGCTTCTCTGGATGCTCCAACCTGCATACTTGCCACGTTTCACCACCATCCATTGTCACCTCAACACGTGTCACCTTTCTCCCACCCCCTGCACATACAAAGACAAGGTTATTCTCACTCTCACTGTCCAATAAAGTTCCAAGTGGATCAAAAAACACTAAACAAATTCAATCGTTTCTATATGATCTTTGCAAGATGTAATCCTAATTCTGAGGGTTCTATTATAACTTTATCTATTTTTAAGTGTTCTATTATATCACAACCATACACTATAAGTTAAGATTAACACGGTAAGAAAAAAAATAATGATAACCGCGACTGTTTGGGTTAAAAAGAATTAAAAAAACAAAAAAAGAAAAAGAACTAAAAATAATGTGCCACAAACGATGGTACAAATAGTGTACACGAAACATTACCATAAGAAAATGGTCTAAAAAAAATGAAGAAAAAGAAATTAAAACATGTGATATTATGGGTTAAAAAGAGAAGAGATATTTATTATGGGTTAAAAAGAAATTAGAGTAGGAAGTGTGAAGAGAAGATATAGAAAAAAAAAATGAAAAGGAAGAAATTAAAAATGTGATAATCGATGTATTTAAAAAATAAAAAAAAAAAAAAAACAGATATAGAAAATAGAAGTGAACGTATAGTAGAAGGGCGGGGTTGTAAAAAATGTGAGTTAAAAAATTAGATTAATCATGATTCTTAATTGATAGTAGATAAAAACTCAAGAAATTAGATCTAGGATTTCCATGAATTTCCTTCATCACAAAATGGGTTTCTGCTTGGTGGAATGAATAATAACATAAAACTAACCGGAATATGCGAAGCCTCTGAGTACATAAGGCCTCTGAGTAGTCCATGAGTTGATGGGCAAAATTTCATCGTGGCACGGGGTCGTTATCACCGAGTTTATGTTCATTTCGTTGATGACATACTCTGCCTTGTACAGCCAACCTAAAAGTTTTGGGGAAAAAAAAGAGAGAGAGAATATATCATTTTGAGTAATTGTGTTTGAGAAATTGTATTTATACGTCCATATAACATATATCAAAAAGAGAGATAAAAATATAAGGGAGAGGGAAGAAAGAGAAATGTAGGATGTAATAGGTGACATAACGTAGAGATATAAAGAGAAAAGTATGTTATTATATGATTTTTGTTATATAAATTTAGTAATTCATTGTGTTTATAACAAGTCCATAAATTAACCAAAGAAGGAAAGAAAGAGTACAAGTCTACAAGAGCACAAGTGGAGGCATAGGATTAAGATAAATGGAATGAATACCTTCTGCATTGGCAAGCTCGGCATCAACATGGGAGGGGAGTGCTCTGTTATCATGGTAATGGTAATAGCTATCTGATTCATGGTTAGTGACAACGATGCGCTTCAGCCATTTCACCATGCGGCCACCGGTGAAACCCGGTATTATGACCCGTAATGGAAACCCATGATCCGGAGCCAAAAGCTCACCGTTTTGCATGTAAGCAAGGATGATGTCGCGGGAGGGATCCAGTGCAACTTCCCTCACGATACTTGTTCCGTAATTGGACCCACCGCCACCTGGCAGTTCATCCGCGCCTTCGAAACAAACATAGTGGGCCCCACTATTGCGGCTATAAATCCCACATCGCTTGAGCACAGTCCTCAACGGTACACCGCGCCACACAGAAGTGGAAGTGGCAGCAGGTCCCCAGTTGAAGCCGATGCTCTGCTTCACCATGTTGAGTTCCTTGCGACGGTTAGCGGAACAGACGAGTGTGACAGGGAACTCTTGGCTAGGGAAGTCGTGGACCAGCTGGTCCATGGTGAAACGGGCCGGGCGCTTAACAAGACCGCAGACCTCAACGGTCCAGTCTTCCCAACGGGCCTTGGGAACGGGCCCATGGTTACGGACATAGTGGAGTGGGACAGGGGTGATGAAGCCATAGTGCATGAGGCGTGAGAGTGGTGGCTCTGAGTTGAAAGGGTGCTTTCCTGTGAGGCGGATAAGAGAGGCGCTCCGTTGGATCCAGTGGTCCAAGGTTCCCTCGTCTCGAGGGTCGAAGATGGAGGCTTCAACTTCGGTGTTTCCCTTTCTAATCAGCTCCTTCAGATTATTTCCATTTTCCTCATCGCTTGAGGAATCGGATAGAAACAGCGGTTCCAGTGTCTTCTTCATCCCACGCATTACCTCCTGGCTTGACTCAAAGCTCCGAACGACGTCGTGTTGGAGGCTAGTATTGTACAGACGCTTGTCCACGGAAGCCGCTGCTGCCATTGATGGAATTAATTCACAGATAAGGTGGTGACTAGCTAGTAGGAGAAAGGGAAATTAAATCAAGTGTTTTTGTTTATAAATATATATTTTATCAACATGAACGCTACTTGGCTATGAGAAAGAGGAATGGTTTCTGAGCGATGAAAAGATGGAGCAGTTGAGAGGAGTTATATAGAGGCCTCGTGTGTGTGCATGGGAAGCGGGGAAACTACCTCCTGCCTGTTTTTTTTGTCTGGATAAGATTCTTAATGATAATTATTTGCGGGTAATACTAGGTTATTTTTTTAGTTTGCTTTAGTATTATAGGAATTTCTTCCAACTAAGAAGGAATTGATTTGAATATGTTATCCAAATCGTTAGTTCCGTCTATTGACAGTTTCTATATATATAATAGGTTACAAAATGCACAAACATTCACCACATAAACGAGATATTTTGATTGATCTTGATTCCTATTCTTGACAGTTTTCAGCTAAAATAAAGTAAGCAGGAGTAATTTACAATTGATATTGAACTCGTATTATACTGGCGCATTTTGAAAACCTCAGATACCGCTAGTTGCATTATACATATCTTTATATTTTACATATTAACTACATGTTTGTTCAATAATTTCCAAATAGTTTTTTTGTTTGCAGTAAAAAAATAGTTTTAAACAAACATGTTATAATGAAAATAATTTTTTTATAATGTCTGGTAGACAACGAGGGAATCTAAAACAAACAGCGGAGTAACATTTATATATTGTTATCCAATGTGAGTAACATTTATATCCCAACAATATCTAATATAATATATATTATTATTTGAAACGTCCATTCCAAAATTCAAAATAAATATGGCTAAAATCATTAATTGTAATGAGTCAACAACCGGGAGGTGCGAATAAAACCCAATAATTTTGCAAACGACTTTTTCTCTATTTTATAAAAAAAATACAAAAAAAAAATCCTTTATATAAATTTTACAATTTCTAGAAAGTATTTATTACAATTTTTTATTTAATCTTATTAATTTTAATGTCTTTCCAATTATCAAACAATGGTTGGTCTGGAAATGAACTGATCCCAGACGGATTTTACCTACAAGGTCAGTGTTTGAATCCTGGAGTTGTCACTCTTGGGAGGGGTTTATTTAACCACCACCCTTGGCCAGAGCATTAAACCCACAGCTATGTTTGTGGGGATTCTCGGTCAAAGACCAAAAATGATAGTGAACTCAGTTAATAATATTAAATAAAGGTAAAACTATAAAATTAAATTTTTTTTAAAATTCCAATAAATAACGAACTTTAATCATTTTAATTTATTGGTACGTGTAATATGATTAAATGTGTCTTATAAAAATAACTAGAAGGAGTACTTTATACCGTAAATTTAATTTACCATTAGACTTGAGGGTACAATCGTTCGTGACCTTTTATTAAGTGCATCATGATTTTACTCTCCGTAAACCATATGCAAGATACCCATTTGTAATTATAATGTTCAATCCTAGCCCACCTCATTAAAATTATGAAATTTTTTATTGTACAATATATATGTGTATTAAACTGTGTAAGTAGAAAGAGTATTTCTCTCTGGTAAAATCATACAACTCACCTGTGCTCTTTCTGATGGCTGAGCTTGATAAATCTATTGTGAGGGTGAAATTAGTTAAGAGGTAAAGGGATCAATACGCCAACCTATTTAGGATATATATATATAGAGAGAGGGATGGATCCATAAATGATACGAAGGGCCGGAATTTTTTTTTAATAATAGATATTAAACATTAATCAAATTCATCATATCTATTATTTAAATTATATATATAGTACATTTATGTTATAAAAATTAAATGTCTCACACTCATTTTATTTAATTTTTTTTTCATTTATTACATATATATTAATAATATTTTATTTTTTTATGTAACATGTAGTATAGTAGAATGGGGGAGGGGGCCAAGACCCATGCTTACCCCCTTAATCCATCCCCTCCCTCTCTCTCTATCTATCTATATATATATATATATATATATATATATATATATATTCTTTTTAGTGGTGCAGGCTTTCCAGCAACATTAGTTATATATAGAATAGCTAAAAAATAATTACTGAATTTAGCTGTGGAATAATTTTTTTTTTCAAATAACAAATGATTCGGTCTATTAAAGATTTTTCATACAATAAAAAGTATACAATAATTCATACAACAAAAAATACATAACTTATACAACAACTCATATAACACATTTTCATTCTCCATCACATTACCCATCACATCTCAAATTTCTCTCTTCATCTCTTTTTTTATATATGTTATATTGTTATACAAACAACAATTCTCTTCTCATATATTTACTTCAGTAATTCTTAGCCAAAACCAGTGGTAGCGTGGTTCACTACTTGTAAGTAGAATGGAAGTAGGTCGAATCAAGCTAAGCTTTGCAGGTCCCAAGCCTAACCTGCATTATATTTTTGTGGTCCAAGTCTGTCCTGTTACCTGTCATAGGTCATTTTTTTAGATATGGTATGGCTTGTTTTTAAAGTCTGGTTTGGCCTATTAGTCTATTTAAAAGCTTATTTCATATTATGACCTTTAAATAGGCCAATAAATCTATCTCCAAATAGGCTAGTTCGCTTACAAACTAATAGATTTACTTTTTTTATAATGTAAATATGTCACTAACTTATACGTTTAGATAGGACAATAAGTCTATCTCTAAATAGGCCAACAGGAGAAATTACAAAATTATATATTATTATACTATTTATTATATATAAAATATTTATATGTTTACTAAAAATAATATTATTTATAAATATGCTAGTCTGTCAAGCCTAGGTCTGACTTATTTAATTAAAAAGACTTTCTTAAAAGCCTAGACCTAACATTTTATTAATCAGGTCGAGCTAAACTATGCTTCAAATAGGCTGGGTCATAGACCCCCAACGAGCGACCTGACTTATTTTCACCTACTTGTAAGCACATATGGTGGCCCGGAATGCCCAATTTAATAGGATAGTGATATTTACACATTATTTTTTGTATTATTTTTAAATAATTAAACAAGAAAATATATTTTTCGATATATCTATATATATATATATCATTTTTTTCTAATTAAGTATAAATTTAAGATAAGTTTTAAAATAACAATGTGTAAACATAATTTTCTTTAAAAGCAACATATGGAACATGTCAAAATTAATTGAGCACATACGAGCATGTTGCTCAGAAGGATATGCCTGGATTTTTCTTTAAAAATTTTATGCTAACAGCTAAGTAAGATATGACTGGATTAGCATATGCCCACCGAATCATAGATTGCTCCACCAGTTCACCGATATTGGGCTTTTCTATGTATCTTATATACTGCTAAAAAAGATTTTGGTTAACCTTTTTGTATTCTATCGAACAAAAACAAAAAAACTTTTTGTATTCTAGAATGGTTGCAATATTTCCATTTTTTTCTTGGCACGTAACTGGTGAAAAGAAAATGAAAAAAAATACTAATAAAAAGATATTGTTCATGAGATACATGAGTCAATTTGGATGCACTTATGTATAAGAACTCCTGGGTGAAAAAGATAGAATGAATAAAATAAGTCAAATGAATTTAACTTCTCCATAAGTTGAAATTAGTTTTTGTAGCTCACATTCTCTAAAAGCTCTCTTATTTAACTTCTATGAAAATTATTAATTTAAACCTATGTAGAAGTTAAATTTACTTGATCTCTTTTATTCGTTCTATTTTTTTCTTCTAGAAGTTCTTCTGCTAGAGTGTATTTAAATTGCGTCATAATAAAAAAAATAACGACCAAAGTTAAAATGGAAATGCCGGTGTTTATATGTACTTTTCCCATGGTGAATTAAGGTAGTTCATGAGCATATATATCCATGCTTTCAATTTTTTTTTATTCCCTTGAACAATTTTAATGAGGACATTAATACTTTGTTTCGTTTGTTTAGGGAAATAGAGAGAAGAGAAGTGGGGAGAAGAAAAATAGGGAAGAAATAGAGATGATTTAATAATTGTTTAGTGTGAGTGAAATAGATGAGAAATAGAAGTGAGATGTGAAGGTGGGTTGTTTGGTTTAAGTGAAAAAATGGAAGAAATGGTGTTTTTTATTATTTTTAGTTAATTTTGCCGCCAATGTATTTAAATAGTCGATTATTTGGTCAACGAAATCGATTATCTGCACCCAATAACGTTGGATCCTAAACAAGATGCCCGAAAATCGATTTCCTTATCCTGAAAATCGATTTTGTGAAAGTCAGAATGTGATATATTGTTATTTAGAACTAAAATAATCGATTAAGCATAGTCATTTCCCTTGCCTTCACTTTCAAGATATGTTGGCAAATATATGCGGGCCAGTCAATCAATATACACTCCTTGATTCCCCATAACACAAAGATGCCCTCCTTTGTCAATTGAGCATAGTTGCTTCCTCGGGGAATCAAAATGCGTGCAAGCTATGTATAGTGCAACAAGCGGTCCTCCACATTCAAACTACCCGCATTGACTTTGTTTGGTTGTTGCAGCCTTGGTTTTAACATCCCTTTAACAGCTTCAATTCGATCAAAATTCTCCCAATAACGTATGTTGGCAACTTCAAACTTTTCACCCTCAAACTTCAATCCTGCAAGAGATAACCAATCGCATGCCCTCACTCGAATTTTAATACCTTTCACCTCAGAGCATAAATCACAATTTGAGATTGTGAGGTTGTAGTAAAAACCTTCACTGACTCAATCAGATATGGACACTAAATTGAAACAACGTGTTTTAGACCTCGATACTCTAGCAACTCTTGAAATTGAAATCCAATTGTTATAAAAAAAAAGTCAAGGTTCATAAACCTTGGCTCCACCAAGTTTCTACCTGCAAATCCTGTGAGGTATGTATCCATTTGCTTTTGGTTGGTGAAAAATCTAGTGTAATCTAAGCACCCATTAGCTAAAACTCATAAGGGGTGTTCTTAGATTTCTTACATGATGACTTACCTGATTCATTTGCACCATTCTTGGACACCTTGGAACTTCCGCTTTTTGATTTAGAGCTCTCAGTCACCTGATATCACATGTAATCATTTTTTCAAAGATGTGCATGTGTAATATGTGCATGAAGAAAATGTAAATGCAATATATACACAAATGGAAGTAATATATTAAAGTTAAAGGCATACATAGTGAAATTCATTACATCCATACATGTCACTTGTCTGAACAAAACAAGTAGTCAACCATACCTACCCCTAAAACCCCAAAATAGATACAAGTCATTCCTTACATATATACACAAAAGTTTGACAATTAACATGGTGTCCAAAGTAGAAGACCTCCAACAGCAAAAAACCAATATTTTTGTCAATATATAACAATTCATAATAGTTATACCATCTACTTATGGCCAACTTCACTCATAATCTGAAACAGTGTTTGCATTCGCACGTGTAGGGGAACACCAAAGAGCAACCACTTCTTTTGTTCATTATTGCACAGATATTCATGACATTGCATTCGATAGGGTTCCATCTCATTAAGTTTAGTCAATAGATCCCAAACATCAGCTTCGGTATATATGTGTGGTCTGTTGTGCCTTAATACAGTCAGTTATTGATGAAAAATATCATTGCGCTTCTCCATTGCGACAACTTGTCGTTCAGCCACAGTTACTTGACGCTCGACCACATTGTATAAGTTTCATAAATGACATATCCTTTGTTTAAAGCATTATCAACTAGACCTATCCCAGCAGTAAGTTCATTCATATGTGTCACTACCGAGTCAATCATTGGAGCCTTTCATTTTGTTCCTCTGGAGCCAGATGTCCCAGTGGACTGAGGGGTCGGTACATTTGTTGGACTAACAGATTCAACATTGGGGGTGGAATGTTGTTGATCATCAAAGTGGGTGCCATCTTGGTCATTCATAAAAGTGTCTTCACCGCCATCATTTAAATCAATGGTTTCCTTGTCCAATGCAACATTGACTTGCCTAGCAGTGGAAGCTTTTTTCCCGAATGTACGATCAACACCAAAAGACCCTTCAGAAGGTCGTAATGTCTGATTTGCATTGTTTTCCATTTTACAGCTTAGGGTTTGTTCTTTAATCAATGACAACATTAGTTAGGTGATATTAATACATAAATTAACGAGATCGTACATAGTTCCATGACCTTCTAAGATACAATATAATATAACTCACCCTGATAAAATCTTTCCACACCTCTTCTGCCTCAAACTTCCTTGTCATATGATTCCAGGCAAAGCCACTTTAAAGTGTTGAACAAGTCATACACCTAAGCAAACTTCTTTTTGTTTGTTTTCATTCTAATTTTAATATGATGCTTTATGACATCTAATACGTCGGCGGACCTCAAAGTGCTAACAACGTTAGCATACGCCAGTGACAACCATGAACTATTAACCCTAATTCCTTTTCTTTGTTCCTACGTGAATGCAGTCAACATAACGAAATCCATCTCTTATGTCCACCTTCACATCTCCCTAACTGCTTGAGAAGGTTCAGATGACTGACCTTTGCCCTTAGTCATTTTTCCACTTATGAGTGTAGACATAAGATAGAAGAATGCTAAGTTTCATCAAGAGAGTCTAGACATATGATAGAAGAATGCATGTTTCACCAAGCATAAAATAACTTAGATGGGAATAATTTAAGTGCCCGGAAAGAACATAATGACATTTCTCACATGAATATAGTATAACAATTTATATTACATTGAAATGAAAAATTACGACACACTCAGTCATGAAACAAGAACATTATCGTCTACAAATATCACAAACTAATATTTAAACCAACACCGGAAAACTACTACACACACAACATTATGGTTGATAAGAATTGCAAAGTTCATTAGCAATATTATCCCTTAAAGCAAATCCTTCTCCATAGTCCTCATCACGTTGTTGTGTTTGAGATCTATCTATGTCACGTTGAAGCAATTCACGGACCACCTCAACCATTAACGATTCATCAATGTCAACACCCATTAAGAAGTTATGAAGTATACATCAAGCAATTGTTATATTCCTTTGTGTTTCAAAAGAGTAATGGGGTTCTGTGCCACTAGCTATTATTCGAAATCTCTTTTTCAGCACACCAAAAGTTCTTTCTATCACATTTCTCAGGTATGAATGACGTAGGTTGAATAATTCTTTAGCATTTTGTGGCCCACAGGCAGAGTGCTCCTTTAGGTGATAACGTACACCTTTATATGGTGTAAGCAATTGGCGTTTAAGCATAAATCCCGCATCCCCTAAATAATACTTTCCTACAAAAAAAATTATATACACATTAACCCTCTTGAAAAAGTTATTTAGGTAAAATGATTTCGACTATTTTAGGATTTATGTCTTCCACTAACCTTCGGATATTATTAGGGGATCTTTTCAAATTAAGGCATCTTTCAGAATTTGAGTCAGATGCGGTCCCTTCCCACCCAGCCAAGATGAGGGACCTTTGCCCGTGGAACCTTCACACGTATATATGTACCATCAATATCTCCAACACAATCCTTAGGACACAAAGGTTGTACCAAGTTATTTGTGCAAAACATGCACTTATGGGGGGTAAAATTATTGTGAATATAACAAGGAAGACAAAGTACCTTAAAGAAAGGATAAAATATACTATTGTTAAGAATTTGAGGTGGGACATCTCTACCCGATGGTTGAACTAAAAATTCTCCCTCTAACGAAATAATAGCATGTAACACTTGATGAAAGTGACGACTGACAGTCTCTCTAGAGCGGTGAAAGAAGAAAGAAACGGTGCGATTTTTCACATTGTGTCCTATAATGTGCAAAAACTTAGCAACCTGCTTTTCCACTGTAAAATTCAAGTTATCTTTCACAATACTAGTTCCCCTTAATCTTTGACACAAATAAATAAAAACTTTAGGGCCCATACGTATAATGTCCGGAGTCAATTCATTGAAACGACTACGCAAACATGTAGGTAATAATTGCAGCAGATGTAAAGCATGTTGTTCGGTGTCAAGAGTTATATTCCTGAATTAAGAGGTCAGGAAGCCTCCTGTAGAGAAGAAAGGATAAAAAGGATAGCTGAAATTCTCATATCCATTCATATGGAAGGTTATACACATATATAGCTAGCAAATGGTAAATCTCAACAGAATCAAATAACAGACTCCAAATCTAAATTGCATATTGCAATTACACAGAATCCTATCTTTCTCTAACGGTTCATGTGCTAAAAACTCCAGCTCATACCCTTCTAGAAACTCACAGTATATACTCTTCTAGAATCTTAGGCTTAGTCACCTTCCTTTTGGGTCTTGGATTGGAATCCATTTGTTGAATGTTATCTTGGCCCATAACAGTATCTGGTTCTAATCCCCTTTCCCTATCATTCCCCAACGCTTCGAGAAGCACCTTGTCCTCAAGGTGATAATCCTCTTGCAAAACATCCCAGTATTCCTAAGAAGTGTCATCGGGAGAAAGTCCTTGCCATTGTACCAAGACCTGAAGTTTGGAGGGAGAGAATGATGAATCCCTTCTGGTGGCTAAGATAGCTAATGGAGTGATTAGTGGTTTATTCTCACTGGACAGAGAAGGAAGATCAATAGGAGTATCAGTGCTCTCTACTGGACCATGGTACAATTTGAGTAGAGAACAATGGAACACTGGATGAATACGAGACCCCTCTGGAAGTTGCAATTTATAGGCCACTTGACCAATTCTTTCCAAAATTAAATATGGCCCATAAAAATGCTTGGCTAGCTTGTGATAATTGATCCCTGAAACGGATGTCTGTCTATGTGGTCTTAAATGAACCAAAACCCAATCACCAACATTAAAACTAAGCTCCCTGCGATGTGCATCTACAAATTTCTGCATAGTCGCTTGAGCCTTCTGTAACTTCTTCAGGACACCTAACATGAGCTCTCGTGAAGCAAGCAATTCATCGACTGCCTCAACGTTGGAAGAACCGATCAAATACTGAGGAATGCTAGGTGGTGGTTTGCCATAGGTAATCTCGAAAAGAGACTTTCCGGTGCCAGAATGAACAGAAGTGTTGTAGGACCATTCTGCCCACATGAGGAAACGACCCCACTGCGAGGGTTGATTGTGAACAAAGGCACGAAGATACTGCTCGATCACACGGTTGGCAACTTCCGTTTGGCCATCGAATTGGGGATGATAAGCTACTCATACGAAGACGGGTACCACTTAATTTGAACAATTCTTGCCAAAATTTGCTGATGAATAAAGGATCGCGATCAGAGACGAGGCTTCGAGGCATGCCATGCAATTTCCCCACAATCTCCAGAAAAAGAATAGCAGCTTTATAAGCGATTGATAAGTGAAAATTAGTTGATAAATTAGAGCACTTTTTAGTTCACTTATCAAGGATAAAATGTTATTTTTGCCCCAGTTTAATCCCTTTTTATTAAATATTAGATAAATTGTATTTATTAATCTTGGATTTGAATTTGATGCTATTTTAATAGAAATATTGCTGATTTTTGCAGGATATTGCAAAGATTTGATTTGAAGGAAAGATAGCAATAAATGAGGGAGATATCTGCAAGATTTGAGTTTGGTTGAAGACATTTAATAAAGATTTGAAGAAAGATTTGAGAGCAATTAATAAAGATATCACTGCCAATCAAACCAGGATTCTGCAGACAACCTTCCCAATTAAATCCAAGATGCTCAATAAATGCAAGATTTCATCAAGAAAAGGGAAACAAGAAAAGACAAATCAACCAAAACCAGTCTCGGGGAGAGATCAAGTTAAAAAGAGAAAGATTGGAGTTGCAGGACGTATTCTGCGCTTCAGTCTGCGCTGTAGCGCAGGGTGAAGCGTAGCTCTCCGGAACCTGCGTTGCAGCCTGCGCTGTAGCGCAACTTGAAGCGCAAGTCACGCTGATTCTTGCCCTTTTCCCATTTTTAGATAGATTTCTCCCTAATTTCCTTTGTCTTTCCTTAGCCTATAAATAGGACCTCATTGCACTAGATCAAGGTGTGCACGATTATTGGAATTCATTCATATTTCAGTGATAATGCACCAGAGCTAATTTTAGAGTAAGAGAGGAGGAGCGCTTCACGAGGATTGAAGATGGTGACGGCATCTTCGGTGGTTTGTATGGCTACCTTGTGTAGTTAACTCTCTAGTAGGATTGGATGTAATTGATTCTATCCCCAAGTGTATGTAAATTCTATTTTATTATTTCATGAGCTCTCTGTCTATAATATTGGTAATCTTATTCTGTGCTTAATTCCTAACTTTCGCGCTTACGCCGGAGTTATAGGCTAGTTTCAACTAGGATTGAGAATGGGGGAGATTCTGAAGAAACTCATTCTCTGAGTGAATAAGAGGACTCGGTAGCCAGTGAACCGAAACATGGGCGTTGCTAGTGATTGATGGGTAGTGTGAGTACTCTAATGAAGGGCGTCTACAGGATAGGCATGGTTATTAAATTACCGATAACAAAGGTTAGTTGATTGTCAATCCAGGAAGCGAAACGTGGATGTATTCTAATGAGTGATGGGTAGTGACAGTACTCTAGCGAAGGTGCGTCCAGAGGAGTAGGCCTCGTTTATCAATTAATTCTTTTACAAACGGAATAAAAGAAAGCAAAATAAGTCGAGGGTAAGTCTGTCGCCTGGGAGAGCCCGCATGGATTACCTTTGAGTGTGTGAGGCCGCTGGTAACTCGGGGTCTTAGCAATATAGTTTGTCTACAGTATTATAGAGTAAACCTAAAATAATAGATAGTCTTTACATGCACGAAGGGTGTGATGATATGAAGTCCAATCCTAATCCAAGTAAAGTGTCTCTAACTCTTCCTTTCTATTTCCTTTGATTATTAGTCTGCAATTTATGATTTCCCGCATAACATATTCTCATAAATCCACTATTTTTCCTTGATAAATAGATCACGAGAACACGCGAGTTGACCGTTCCCTGTGGATACAATACTCTACTTACTATTATACTGCTGGATTTTTGGTTCGCTTGCCAGAAACCCATCAGCGGTGAAGTGAGTAGGGAGCATTCCCAAATGAATTCCCTTCGAGAAACAATCCACAACTACGAGAATGACTGTGTGACCTTTATGAGACGGCAATCCAACAATAAAATCCAAAGACAAGTCCTCCCAAGGTCTCTGTGGAATGGGTAAAGGATTCAATAAACCAGCAGGCTTCTTGGACTTCGTCTTAGTGTGTTGACAAACCTTGCAAGCACACATATAATGAAAGACATCCTGTCTCATACCAGGCCAAAAAAAATTTGCAGACACACGAGCTAAAGTTTTATGCATGCCCATATGACCCCCAGTGGGATTTTGATGGAACTCCTCAAGCAAAATATTAACAAATGAATGACCCTTAGGTAGCCATATACGACCTTTATGAAGGAGGAATTGCTACTGAAAACGAAAATTCGGATATAGCTCGGGAGAATGTAAAACTGAATCCCGCATTTGGAGGAACTCGGCATTATCTTGCAAGGCAGTTTGCAGTTGCTCCAAGAAGGAAAAAGGTGTCATAGTAAGAACCCAACAAGAACCAGACGACGTTTCCAGAATTCGAGAGAGAGCATCCGCAACCAAATTAGCTTTGCCTGCCTTATATTGAATCACATAGTCATATCCAATCAATTTGACCAGGTACCTTTGTTGTTCAGGAGTTTGCACTACCTGAGACATTAATTCCTTCAAATTGCGGTGATCAGTAAGAATCGTGAAATGATGCCCAAGGAGATATTGTCTCCATTTCTTAACAGCAGCTGTGATAGCAAACAGCTCACGTACATACGTTGACGAGTTGCACAACTTTGGACAAAATGGTTTGCTGAAGAAAGCAATAGGATGGTCTTGCTGAGAAAGAACTGCCCCCATGCCCATGCCTATGCCTGATGCATCTATTTCTAAGACAAAAGCCATGTTGAAGTAAGGAAGCGCCAAAACAGGGGCGTGGTTAATCGCTGTCTTCAAAGCATCAAAAGCCAATTGAGTTTCAGGCTGCCAACCAAATTGATCCTTTCGTAGTAATTAAGTCAAAGGAGTAGCCAAACTAGCATATCCCTTGATGAATCGGCGATAAAACCCAGCTAATCCGAGAAAACCATGCAAAGCCTTCAGCGACGAGGGAGGAGGCCAATTTTTAATTGCTTGTACCTTCTCAGCGACAGGTTCCACTCCTTTCGCAGAGACCACATGCCCCAAGTATTCAATATGTCTTTGCATAAACAAACACTTAGCCATCTTCAAAAAATTGTTCACGTTTGAGGACCTGAAATGTTTGCTCTAAGTGGAGCAAATGATCAGAGAATGTTTTGTTGTACACTAGAATGACATCAAAAAAGATAATAATGAATTTGCGCAAGAAAGGTTTAAAAATAGTGTTCATTGTGGCTTGGAAAGAAGAAAGGGCGTTACACAAGCCGAAAGGCATTACTCTGAATTCGTAGTGCCCATTGTGCGTCCGAAAATCCGTTTTGTCCACGTCTTCAGCCCTCATCAGTATCTGATGGTACCCCTGTAGAAGATCCAATTTAGAAAACCAGCTAGCTCCACCTAGTTCATCCAGAAGCTCATTGATAGTAGGAATAGGGAAACTATTTTTAATGGTGATGGCATTTAATGCCCGATAGTCAATGCAAAAACACCAGGAACCGTCTTTTTTCTTCACTAACAACACCGGTGACGAGAATGGGCTGCAGCTAGGTCGAATGACGCCCGTGCGAAGCATCTCTTCTACTTGCGTCTCAATTTCTTGCTTCTGAAAATAGGAGTACCGGTATGGATGCACGCTCACGGGTCGTGCATTTAGAAGGAGATGAATTGCGTGATCAGTGGGGCGGGATGGAGGAAGCGTACTTGGTTTCTGAAAAAGCTCAGCGTATTGCTGCAAAAGTGATGCTACTTGAGGGAGATGATAAGTAACCGGACTGGTTTGTGGGCTAGGTGATTCCAATGGAGAAGGTGAGATCCGGATATGAAAAAAAAACGGCTTCGTGGGTCTGTTGTAATCTGCGAACCTGTTGGGTTGAGATCATATTAAGCCCACCTTGTGTCTCCCCTTTCAATTCAATGACCTTACCCTCCTTGACAAACTTCAGGGATAAAGTATTATAATCAGTAAGGACCGGGCCCAAAGATTTCAGCCATTGTACTCCAAAAACAAGGTCTGCTCCGCTGATAGGTAAGACACGTAAATCCACAACGAATACCTGTCCTTGTACATGAACAAAAACTCTGCTACAAATTTGATGGCACTCAATCTGGCTGCCATTTCCCACCATGACCCGAAGAGAGTGTGTGGGTTGGGTCTTAAGACCCAAAAATTTAGCCATGCGCTCTTGCACAAAATTGTGCCTACTGCCCCCGTCTACAAGAATAACTACTTGTTGGGTTGAGATGCGGCCCACCATCCGCAAGGTTTCTGGGGCTTGACAACCCGAAAGAGCATGAAAACTAATTTGGGCCTGGGTGGTTAAGAGATCTTCTGCTTGAATTTATGGTTCTGGCTCCACTGGATTGTCCGTGTCATTCATCCCTCGCAGCTCTTCATCATCAGCTATCAACAATAAAAATTTGGAACGACATTGATGCCCAGGGCGAAAGCTCTCATCACAATTAAAACATAGCCCCTTTTTCCCGTCGCACAGCCATTTCAACAGGGGTTAAACGTTTGAAATTAGGATTAAAAACTGGGGAAGACTGAGTTTGTGGTGCTGGCAGTAAAGCCAATGGGGGCTTGGAAGTTTGGGAAGGTGGAGGAGTTTGGGGCGGTGGATATTGGCTCCAGGGTGGAACGTTCAAAATCCCTTTGCCCTTGTGACTCCGTCGGCCATCCAGCAGTTTATCCTCTTGTAAACGGACCAACGCCGCTGCCTGAATGAGAGATAAGGGTTGCAGCGCCTGAACCTCCCGACGTATATCTTGATTTAATCCGGAAATGAAGCAACTAAGAAGGAAACTAGGGGATAAACCCACTATTCGATTGGCTAGAGCTTCGAATTCAGCCAAGTAGTCTCCGACTGTTCCCCGCTGTACGAGTTTGAAGAGTGCCCTCTTTGGGTCATCATACTGAGATGGAGCAAAATGGGACTTAATAGCATGTAACAACCTAGCCCAGGAAGAGAACTGAGCATTGCGATGCATCCACTGGTACCAACTTAGAGCAGGGCCTTCCATATAAAAAGAAGCTACTCGTATGCGGTCCTCCTCTGGAGTCTCATGATAGTCAAAAAACTGAGGAATTTTAAAAATCCAACCCATGGGATTGGTGCCATCGAAACGAGGCACATCAAGTTTCATATGATGACGTGGGTTGTTCGCCCGCGAAGTGGCTTGGGGGGAGGAGGTAGGACTGAAGTGGTGGCCCGATTCCATCAGGGATAATTTCCCCAATATCTCATCAACCTTAGTCGTTAAAATATCCTGGTTGGAAGTCAAGGTTTGTTTATTGCTAGTGAGCTTGAGGATGGCGTCTTCCAATCTCTCAATATTTTTGGAACGAGTTGCATCCGCCATGAGGGAACAATGAAAGCACCAAATTGTTAGGTGTCAAGAGTTAAATTCCTGAATTAAGAGGTCAGGAAGCCTCCTGTAGAGAAGAAAGGATAAGAAGGATAGCTGAAATTCTCATATCCATTCATATGGAAGGTTATACACATATATAGCTAGCAAATGGTAAATCTCAACAGAATCAAATAACAGACTCCAAATCTAAATTGCATATTGCAATTACACAGAATCCTATCTTTCTCTAACGGCTCATGTGCTAAAAACTCCAGCTCATACCCTTCTAGAAACTCACAGTATATACTCTTCTAGAATCTTAGGCTTAGTCACCTTCCTTTTGGGTCTTGGATTGGAATCCATTTGCTGAATGTTATCTTGGCCCATAACAATATCTGGTTCTAAGCCCCTTTCCCTATCACATGTGCAACCATACACAAAAGAACAAGGGATCCAACCTTCTGCCTCATTTCCAGATCTTCTCTAGCATGATTTAAAATTCTCATTTCAATTGGCAACCCATAAGTAAGATATTCATCTTCGTCTATATCGATATACTTGATAATTTCCATAGGGACATCAATATTTTCTTCTTGAACACTATCTAAACTCACCATTCTATCCATAGTCCACTTACACCAACGATTCTCCTTTCATAACAAAATTGTGAATACATCAAAACATAAAGACACATAGTGTACTATGAAATGCTCTACAAGTATACATTTTTTTAAGTATGACATATAAGTAGAGCATACGAATATTGAATCATTTCAAAATTAAAATTTGCCCACTGTATTCAAACTATTACCAATGGAGTTAAAATGACGAAATGAAACACTACGAAAAAACGTTAGAGAAGTCACCTTTTTTGAATTTAACGATTTTGCTTTATAAGATATAGTACCATAGAACACAAATTACTCTTCTTTAGTGTACAATTGCAATAACAAAGTAACACCAATTCAAGGATTGCCAACTGAGCAACAAAAACCAGCAAATGTGTAATCATATGAAGACAAGGTAACAAGATAAACATAATTTATCTCAATATCTAATTGACTACAGCACATTTGTGGTGCGAAAAGCTCCTTCTGACATCTCATGCCATACTTAAAAAAAAAATATTTGTCTTTGATTCATTTAGAAGTTAAATGCATTTGACCTCTTTGATTCATTCTAATGGTCAGTTTAGATAAAACTTCTGCAGAAGTACTTCTAGGTGAAAAAAAATATAATGAATTAAAGAGGTCAAAACCATTTAACTTTTTCCATAAGTTGAAATTAGTCTTTGTAGCCCACCTACTCCAAAAGTTCTCTCATTTAACTTCTCCATAAGTAACTAATTTCAACTTATGGAAAAGTTAAATTCATTTGACCTCTTTGATTTATTCTACGACCCTGTTTGGATGAAACTTCTGCATAAGTACTTATAGGTGATAAAAATAGAATAAATCAAAGAGGTCAAATGAATTTAACTTCTCCATAAGTTGAAATTAGTTACTTATGGAGAAGTTAAATGACAGAGCTTTTGGAGTAGGTGAGCTACAAAGACCAACTTCAATTTACGGAGAAGTTAAATGTATTTGACCTTTTTGATTCATTCTATTTTTTTCACCTAGAAGTACTTCTACAGAAGTTACATCCAAACTGACCCATACTTTTATCTTCTAGAAGTTCTTCCGCAGAAGTGTATCCAAACTGAACCTATTTTTTTCACCTAGAAGTACTTCTACAAAAGTTTCATCCAACATGGCCCTATAACTCTTTTTTTTTTTTTAAATTATGGCTCCCTTGTCCTAGGAAACAAAACGAGTCAAGAATTGAGTTGGGCCTGGAGTTATAAACAAGCCCAAATTGAAAAACGGGTTAATTCGGGCTGAAATGGGCTTCCGGATTCAAACCAATGGGTCTCTCGAACTCGAAGAGATAAGACTATGGCTATGGCGGATACTCCATTTTACAGACGCAGTTGCAGTCTTGCAGAGTGAAGAAAAGATGGCACAAACGCTGGCAATGCCTGTGGCACCCTCACTCGCTGTCATCTGCAATGGCCACTTCTCCAACAGAGTCTCTTTCCCTGTTCTGAGCCCTCCCAACCCTAAGGTAAATAACACAGTTAGGGTTTCGGGTTTTACATGGTGAATTGAAACAAAACGTGAATTTGAGTGCTGTGCAGGTTCACGGGTTAAGCATCCAGTGCGTTCGTGTTGGGGGTGTGGAGATTCCAAACAACAAGCGAATTGAGTATTCTCTGCAGTACATTCATGGAGTTGGGAGGAGCAGAGCGCGACAAATCCTCTGTGACATCAACATGGACAACAAAATCACCAAGGACCTCTCTGAGGAGGAGCTCATTACTCTCAGAGATGAAGTGTCCAAATACATGATTGAAGGAGACTTGGTACCCTCTTTCTGTTTATTTTTCTCTTTTGTTTATGTTTAGTTACTTTGTAACAGTTTAATCTCTTTGGGAGTTGCAGAGACGGTTCAATGCGATTAACATAAAGAGACTGAAGGATATCCAGTGCTACAGAGGAATTAGGCATATTCAGGGGCTTCCCTGTAGAGGACAGCGTACCAAGAACAATTGCAGGACCTTGAAGGGTAAGAAGGTTGCCATTGCAGGGAAGAAGAAAAAGTAAATAGCATTTATTTTTTATGTTGTCTTTTTGTTCTTCTTAATCACTTGTGTATGAAAAGAAAAATCAACGTTTACGACAATGCAATTGTTTTCATAAAATTAGTTGTAATTTATCCATTTTGGAAGTTCAAGCTTCTTAGCAATCCATCTTATGAACTATTGCTTGGCCAAGTTGAAAATTTAGTTATGGGCACACAGACTTAGATAAGTTATATGATCCCCTTGACAACTGTGTGAGAACAGTAAAAAGTATTGTTTTCATATCTAGTCTAGATGGTGTTGGGTTTAATGTATCCCTTAGTTCCAGGCTTTTTTTTTTTTTTGGTCATGCAGTATGTGTTTTTTTTTACTGTAAATGGTCGTTATGCATATTTGTAGGCGGATTTTTGGTGATTGTTGTGTTGTGATAGACTAATATAAAATGTTAGTGTCTAGTATCTTGAAGTTTGGCAAATGCCATCAAGTTTTCAATCTTTGACACTAGATGACATTGGGAATTCCAGTGTATGTTTAGATACTTAATAGTGAGTAGAATGAGATGTAATGGAATGGAATTGAAGTAAATACAGTTAGCATTCCATTATATGGATATGTTTGTGATGGAATGGGAGCAAAAAGATTAATTTCATCCCATACCCTTGAATTAGAGGGAAAGAATAAGAGAGGCATTAGATGTAATGGAGTGCATTTCTCATGTTATATTTTATTTTAAACAATCCATACAATGAAATTTAGTATCATTCCATCCCCCTTCTATTAATTTTTGTTATGCAATATGTCTTATTTAAATGTAAATGATATGTTTGCATAGTTGTAGGATGATTCTTTTAGCCTGATATATAATATTCGAGTCTAGTATCTTTTAAGTTTGTCAAATGTCATCAAATGCTCAATCTTTGACTCTAACATTAGAAGAATTATGTTCAAAATGTTTTTTACTTGCCGCTTCCCATGGGAATGTTATCAATTATCCGCCATATCAAGTGAATCCGGGATCCATTCCCAGTGAATCCACTCTAATTGCTGCCTTTCTTGTTAATCCACTTCTAATATAATATCCATAATTTTACCTAGATTTTCACAAGTCCTGCATAGGTGTCTGGTATCGGTGCTGTTTTTACACCTAGCATCTTTATGTGAACCACTGCACTTCTCATACCCACTTCACTGATTGGATGTTTATATTAATTCTAAACACCCAAAAAAATGGGTGTGATAGGTGTAGGGATTGGAGGGATAGATAGAAAGAAGAGAGAAAAGAGTGAAGGTGAAAAATGTGATAAATGATATGATTGGAAAAAAAGAAACAAAGAAAAAAAAGGAAGTATCAAGGGTGATGTAAGAGAATGAAGTGAAGCGTGAAAAAAATCAAAATTGTTATTGAATACCCAAATAACATAAAAACTGGCGCTTTTAAGGTTTTCCTTATTCATAAATTTTTCAGTCTTGTTTATTCTCATGCTGAATGATTATTGAACTGCTTTCTGCTATTGCCATCTGCTGTAAAATTGTGTTCAATCTTGCTTAAACTAGTAATTCGCTTATACAATTTTAAGAAATGATAATTGTACAACATTTTGTATAATATTTTTATACATCATAGAATGAGATAGGAAAAGAGATAGGAAAAGAGAGAGAAGTGTGAAATGTGATAGTTGATATGATGAAGAGTGATAAAAAGATGTGTTGTATAAGATGTATATGTTGTACGAATAACAAATCTCTACAATTTTTTGTTGGCAGATATTTTAGCTAGTGAACTAGTGATTTCACCATTATAGACTTTCGTGACCTAATCGGATATTTAGCAGAGCTATACAGCAACTAAATAAGACAGCATATTTCAATTTGTAAAGTGCGAGATGGCATTAGGATTGTGTGTCATTCTTTAGATTGAAATACAAATATCAAATCAGCCATTTCTAGGTCAAATAACCATTTTTGGCTCAGCTAATACACAGTTGATAAAATGAATCATATCATGACCGATATCTTCAGCTAATACACAATACCAAATTTATTGTATCCAATTTCAAGAAATTAGCTTATGGTCCAATCCATTTCTTTCCACACATTTACAACTTTCCATGATATCAAGGGCCACTATGGAATAAAAAACTCAGAATTTAGCGTATATTTCATCTGCGTCATTGTTTTCAATTTTTCATTAGTCGGCCAAGGTTCACCTTTCGGGCAAATTGAGGCCCAAATTTGAAAACCCAGTATACATAGGCCCAACGGTAGTTCAAGAGTTGTTCATTTTTTACCAAAAGCAAAGGAGTTTTTGTTCGTGGACCCCAAAAAACAAGAGTCGTTGTTCAAAAATTTAAAAAAAAAAAAAATTGGTTGTCGGTTTTAAAAACAAACTGTGAAGTCTCAAGGGGTTCACAACTCACTTTCAGCCCACTGTCTTCAACCACTTCAAGGACCACAATCAAGTTGCCTTAGAGGGTTAAAACATAAAACTAGTAGCAATCATGTGATACGGTGTATATCAAAATGACATTGATTTGATCCCTTTCATGTCCATAAAGCTTAAAATCCAACATGATCACTATTGAGGAAATATATCAGACCCAACAATATGTGGGCATAAACCAAACATCCCACGATAGGGTGCGGACAATGTGTCAATTATTTTTTTGGTTGACATAAAATCACAACTACTTATATGCTAAAGTGGGGTTCCTTTGTATTCAGATTGAGAGACCTTATTCATGACATTCCTTGTCTACTTTTGAGTGCATATGTATTTTCATGTATTTCATGGTCTACATTTAATGAAGGGGCCTCTTTCTGGTTCGAAAATGACCCCTACAGAAGGGATCTCAGCTAATGCAAAACAAGTCTGTACTTCACTTTAGATTTGTCAAAGATCAATCAATACCCCCCTCCAAAAATAAATTCAAGCAAAAAACAAAAAACTCAGAACAATATAAAGAAGCAATAGATATATTATGAGATTGGAGCATTCAATTTGTTTTGAGTCCATTTTACAAACTGGACATAATACAAGGAAGAATTTTTATTATTTTCTACCTATTTTTGTTTTTTGGTCAACATTTTCTACCTATTCATTTCAAACGAATATATGATCCCATATTAATATTGAACCCAGAGGCTCAATTTTGGGATATAGGGAATCATCAGAAGCCCAAATTATATTTCCAGAGCGTGAGAGGATTTTGAAATTAGAAAGCTAAGGACCCTTTACTTTTAGGAAAAAAAAAATTATCTTCATTTTCTATTTTTTTAGTTTTAATTACAAACAATGTCAACTTGTTTTTTTATTTTATTTCATGTTTAAGAGTTCTTTAGAGAAACCATTACAAAGTTGTTTTCACTTTACAAAACTTTGAAAACAGAAAATAAAATGATGTTTTTATAACCAAAATTAAAAATATTTTAATAATTAAAACTAAAAAGCAGGAAATAAAAACAGAAAATTTTCCCAAAGTAAATGGGTCCTTAAATTTCTCTCCAATTTGGTCAATGTGGGAATTTCCCAATTGGATGTGTACATGAAATTGGCAAAAATAAGTTGCAGATTCCCTATTATGTGGGTATGAGCTTTCCTTTGAGTCTTTGACATTTGGGATTCTACTTGATTAGCATCCATGTGGTAGGGAACTAAGAACAACATCATAGAAAATCTTTAAAAAGTAGTTCCACTCCACACCAACAACAACAAATGGCAGGGCCAGTCATTTATGAAACATTATCTCTATGCAAGTATGTCCTACTTGTCTTAATTAACCTTCAACGCGATTTAAACCAGAAAAAATGCACCTTCCAATTGCTTTCAATTTGTCTACTACTATTTACCTATAGTAGCAACCACTATATATTGAGACTTTCTTCCCTTGATGGGTCTTGGAAATTTCAATGAGAATTTGTTCTCCACATACCTAAATTATAGTTACATGTCGATCGTCACATTGACATCAGCCAAAGGCTGATGATTTTATCACTGGATTAATTGAAGCTTTGGTTCTCTGTTCATTGATGTTACAAATTGTGAATTGTGGTCTGAGGCGGCATTCTAAAAGGTGTTGGAAGCTTTGGCCGGCCCCTTAAAGAAAAAGGGAGAAACAAACAAACAATATATAGCTAGGGAAGAACAAAGAAGATAATGAATGATGATTATGATATTTTTCAGAAAGGAAAAAGTGCATATGTCCGAAGTTTGGCAGCTATTTTTGCCTTATTTAGTGTCATGAAGGGAATAAGTATTGATTACTATTATTATATTCTAGATGATGCCTCTTTTTCCGGAACCTTAGACAACATAATGAAGACTTTTATTATTTAAATGTTTGTACATTGAGTTGGAGGGGCTCAATTCTTCAATGTTAGTTTCTAATGCATCCAATATCAAAATGGAAGAAAGTAAAACCAATGAATTGGGAATGAGTGTCCCCCTCTGTTGGAACCTCATGCTTGGTTCGAGATTCGTCTTTTGAGAACCATTAACCACCCCTCATCGATCCTTTCAGATTGGGACACTTAGCTTAGCAGGGAAGCCTAAAACAACTTTTTCATATTAATCATTTTCTTAATTAGACCTTGTAAGTATCTCAGAGTTACATTCAAGCTACATGTTTGTTTAATTTAGTTGAAACGTTGTTAAATTTAAAAACAATTGCACATAAGAGCAGTTTTTATTATCACATATTGCATACTCTATTTGGTTTATGCACTAATTAAATGGAAAAACTTTACCACATACTGCATATAGGGTTGTACTTAATGAGACAACATAACATTTATAAAGAAGTTTAAAGTGTTAAACTCTTATAGACACATGCATGATTTGTCGAAAATAACCTCACCAAAATTATGAAAGTTCAACTATCCCATCCCTTCAAAAATAGTTTGAAGTGTTCGTATGAAAATGAATTGGATTAAGGGGAAGTAAAACAAGGATAGTATATTGGGGGGAGAAAAGGGGGAACAGACTATAATTAATTAGTCCGAGGAAAAAAATGAACACCACAACTAAAGATAAATATCTCTCAATAATTAACTCCACCAAAAAATATCTTTCAATAATCAACCCCCGCTCATTCTACTACCTCATGATCATGAAGAAGGGTTGCAGCTAGCGCATTAGAATCTATAATTCATTAATCCACGACATGGAATTGGAAACTTGAGACAGTATAATTGGCTACAAATGTCAAATAGAGGTTGAACTTCTTAATTTCTTTCTTTGATAGTATGATGTTACTATACATCCATTTGTTTGGCAGAGGAAGTGTGAACAGTAATGAGGATATATATAAAAGCAATTATTATGGTTATGGAAAAGTGGTTTGTTCCCCTCAAAACAAGCATCGTTGGAAATGATAATGTCTTTTACCCGACATGTGGTGGCCTGGCCACAAATAAATAATCCCTCCGTTTTTTTTTTTAACTATCGATTTAGAGTCTAAAATTTATTTCTAAATAAGTATCATTTTTATGTACCAAGTCAACAATAAATACTAATTTTCCAACTTTATTCTCTTCCAAATTTATTACATGGTGGAGTATTTATTGCATATTACTAGAAATGGTGGAGAATTTTAAATGTTTTAATGAGAGAGAAAAATGGTATATTTGTAAATAATTGAGCTAAAAAGACACATTTATTGCATTTCTTAATCCATATAAAAAATCTTAAATGACAATTAAAAAGAAACGGAAGGAAAGAGTAAACCTTATTTACTTTCAAGGCTTGGTCAGCAATCCACTCAATAAGCTCACAACTCAAAATTCTAAGTACTCTCATGAGTAGTATCTCACACTAATAAATCAAATAGATAACGTGTATTGAAATCAAAGCACAAGGCTCCTCGTCCTTTAGCTCACCACTTTTTACCAAGGCTAATCCTATCTAATTAAACTACTCATTTGATTAATACTTTTAAAATAATTATTAAATATTTTTTGTGCATCTAGCATATGGTATGTTAAATAGTACTTTTTAATTAATACTTTTAAAATCATTATTAATACTACCTTCGATTCTTTATATATAAAACATATGATTAAAATCAACATGATCAAGAAAAATAGTAGAATATGATATTCATAAAAAAAAATAAGCACAGTGTATTGTGAAATTTGCACTTATATGTTATTCATACATATATTTCACAATAATTATATTACATCCTACCAAAAATCCTTTTAAATAATATTTATATTATTTTTATAAAAAATATTGAATAAAAAATAATTTTATTTAATATGTACTTAAATTTACAAATTAATTTAGAGAATTTAAAATTTTTCATTTCACAATTTTACTAACTAAACTAAAATTTATTTAATTTTAATTATGTATTATCTATTAGAAATATATTCATTCATGTGTCCTTCACCTAATACACGCCCTCTCACGCAATAGCCCATTGAGCTTAAAGAAAGGACAATACACATACCCACCTACAGTGTACTGAAATTATCTTCTTCTTTTTTTAATAATGGGGGCAGAAAGGATCGAACTCTTGAACACTTGGTCATAGAGACTCTCTCATACCATGTCATGAATCAACTATCCCAAAAACTTAAGTTGTTGGGTGGAGGACACGTGTATAAATATATTTGTAACACGTATGTACGTCCCTCACGCAAGAGTTCATTGGGCTTGAAGTGTAGATAATGCACAGGTCCACCTACCTTATGCTGAAATTAAACCTTTTTATTAGAATAATGAGAACAGTAAGGATTGAATTCTGGATCACTTGGTCATAGAGGCTATTGTACCATGTCATGAACCAAACCAACTATCCCAAAAGTTTAAGTTGTTGAGTGGATTGCACATGAATGGATATATTCATAACATTGTCAATACATTATTGCAATCTCTGTGTGATGATCTTGATCGTATAATTTTTTTTATTAATTACTTAATATAAAACTTTTGTAAAAGAAAAGTAAGTTTTTTAATGAGTGCCTAAGGGCATGTTGATTAAGGAATCTATATAAAATAGATCTTATTAAAAATCATGAGATTAATTACATTAATAATATTAAATGCTATACAATCTAATTAAAACTTTTAAATCTTAATGTTTTAACTATCGCCCTTAATACAGTTAACATTTTTCAAAAGTAAATAAAGAATAGAGAGACATGAGAGAGTAAAATATGAAAATATCATAATGTACACTAAACATTTTAATTAATCTAAGCATATGTTTAAATTGACGTTTTCCATGATTAAACGCATGTTCTGAGCTGTAGATATGAGTTTGTAAAGTATGCATCTTGTTTGGCTCTCAAAGTGAAACACACATATAAATTCTGAAATTTGAATTTGCAAAATACAGGTTTTTATAGCTTTTGCACATGAAACTTGAGTTTCCTTAATATTCACTTTTTTTAAACTTATGTTTGTAGCAAAGTATCCAAATATAAAATCATATTTATTCATACTCAAATTTATCGTAAATCACATTCATTAAATCAACTTCATTCAAACTTATATTTATAAACGTTAATTAAATTCACGTTAAATCAATGAAAAAAAAAAGTCATGTATAAGTGTGCAAAGTAGGGAAATCCTATTATTGTTTGCCTCTGCCATGGCAGTGCAGATTGCGTCCAACATCATAATTGTTTTTCCATATGGTGGAAGGGAAGGAAATCCTGTTATCAGATTGACTAATCCCAATGTGCCAAGTGTCTTTTACCATAATAGTGGGGATCTTCTAATGCCATCGAATTGAGAATTGAGCTCCCCAATATCAAGATTTAAATGTCGGCCTCTACCTCTTCATAGTTGGGCCCATGTTGCCCGGGTCACTCAAATTGCTAGACCTTGTGCCTAGCTGGCCCAATAACAACCTTTTGGTCCACAACAATTTAAGTATTTGAGAAGTCTGATTTCTTTAATAATGTGTCGAAATACGTACTGTTAGATAATAATAATATCAAATACTTTGTTTTTGGTAACAAGGCTAAAAGAAAAAAAAAACAACAAAGAAAAAAAAGAAAAAAAACCAAGCACAACACTAAGCTCTCATGTAGTGGTGTCCAGAAGCATCAGCTGAAATTAAAGAGAGCATGTCCCGCATAATATCAAATACTTGATAGATTAAAATAAAATTGATTAGAATATGATAAATTGTATTGTATTACAACTACTTTTTATTATTTCTGATATAATTGATATCAATACCCATATATATGGCTGTATACTGGAGGCCAATAAACAGAGAGAACTTTTCTCAACAAACTAATAAAATCAACCCACAGATTAATAGGGGCTACATATTGCGGGTGGGACCAAAATTATTATTTTGGTCACGAGATATTGGTGGCTTCACTAAGGAATCATGACGGGAGGCTTTTAGGAATATAATTAGCTCAATCAAATATGAGGACAAAAATGGCTTTTGAAATTCCACTCGCTAAATTAATTATCTCATTTCTCAGTCACATAATTCAGTTGTGTTCATAGCTTTTTTTTTTCCTTTGATTTGTATCATTATAATATTATTGATGAGATTAATTACTCCCGTTGGGATGACGATAAGTTTTCATAGAATATTGATTTTAGGAATTTAACTTTTGACATTATAATTTATAAATAAACTTTGCCGGCTGACTTAGTTCACTATTACGATGAGCCAACTAATATTGGACTTTATATACATGATTTGATTAACATAAACTCAGAATAGGTACATTTACTATTTTAATTAATGAACAGAATTAGTATTCTAGGGAGTACAGAACGCGTTAGTGGTACTACCTCATCTGGACCTTTAATTAAGACACTAGTGCAAACCAGACTTGAATGATCAAGTAATTAGAATAAAAAGTTAAAATTTCAAATAAGAAGTTAAATTGTAATAATGATTTTATGATATAAAGAATCAAATGGTAAAGTATTTTAACATCATCATGTATTCTTCTTATTTCTTCTTATTGCACACAACAATGGCTACCTTTTGTTACAAAGGAAAATAGCTGCTAAAGCATACGATAGAAAGAATGACTTGACTTTATTTATGTGCTATATGAAATATATATAGCCAGCTTACAAACAGAAAAATATCTAAAAATAAGGAAACAGAACACTAGAAAAACTAGGAGACTTATCCAAAGCTAACAACCTCTAGTATTCTAGTAACAGCTGGAGGCTTTATTCAAATATATCTAATATTCCCACCCTTAAACTGAATCATCACACATATTCAGTTTACATTTGCGACAACTCCTAACTTCTCATTCGAACAAAGTCTTCCAGCTTGAGTGGCTTTGTCATGACATCAGCTACTTGTTCTTGTGAACTACAATGTTGCAGCTCAACAGTTTCATTCCTTGTAAGATCCCTTAGAAAATGAAAACGTACATCGATGTGTTTACTCCTCCCATGCATAACTGGATTCTTTGACAACTTTATGGTAGATCTATTGTCATAGTAGATAACCATAGGACTTGTTTGATTTCTTCCCACTGCCTCAAGTATTCGTCTAAGCCATACAGCCTGACAAGAACTTGCAGTTGCTGCTATAAATTTCGCTTCAGTTGTTGATAGACTCACCACTTGTTGCTTCTTCGAACTCCATGAGATAGCAGCCTCACTCATCATGAAAACATAGCCTGATGTGCATTTTCTATCTTCAATGTCATTAGCATAGTCACCATCCGTATAACCGATCAGATCTTTTATTCCATTTCTTTGACAGAACAAACCAAATTCGCAAGTTCCTTTGAGATAGCGCATGATTCGCTTTACTGCTTGAAAATGAAGCTCCTTTGGATTTTCCATAAACCAACTAACTTGACTCACACTGTACATAATGTCTGGTCGTGTGGCAGTTGCGTACATTAAACTACCGACCATCCACTTGTAGAGTGTTTTATCAACTCCTTTTCCTTCTTCATCCTTGCCTAATTTGCTTCCTGGAACCATCGGATTATGAGCAAAATTTGAATTGCTCATTCCAAATCTCTCTAGAAGATCTATCACATACTTCTTTTGACACACAAAAATACCATCAGCTTTCTGTGTTGCTTCAAGACCGAGAAAAAATTTCATTTTTCCCATGTCTGTCATAGCGAATTCCGACTGCATTGATTTCTTGAACTTCATCATCAACTCATCATCATTCCCTATATAAATCAAATCATCCACATACAAACTTACCACCATAATACTGTTCTCCTCCACCTTAGTGAATAAAGTGGGTTCATACTCACATTTTGCAAATCCATGGCTTAGAAAATAACTTTCAATACGACTGTACCAAGCCCGGGGGGCCTGTTTTAAGCCACATAGAGCACGATTCAGCTTGTAGACCTTTCCTTCTTCCCCCTTTTTTTTGAATCCTTGTGGGTTGTTCAACAAAAACATCTTCAGTTAATTCCCCATGCAAGAAGGCGGATTTGACATCCAACTGATAGATGGGCATCCATGATAAGCAGCTACGACAATGACTAATCGGATAGCCTCCATGCGTGCTACAGGGGCGAACACTTCCTTGTAATCTACTCCATATTCTTGAGTATATCCCCGAACCACCAATCATGCTTTATGCTTACTGACATCTCCTTTCTCATCACGCTTAGTTTTGAAGATCCATTTAACCCCAATCTTCTTAGCAACTCTTGGAAGCTCAGTTAAATACCATGTTCCGATTCTTTCTATAGCATCAATTTCTTCTTCCATGGCTTTTCTCCAAATTGAATTCTTTTCTGCTTCTTCATAATGGACATGATCATTTTCGCTGCCAACAATAAAATGTGACTAAAAATCATCATCAGACAACCCTTCACCTGTTACATAATCTTGCATCCAAGAAGGTTGAATGTGTTGCCTTCTTGAAAGTTGTTGATCACGAGCTTCTTCTTGTTGGGCCACTTCATCTTGTCGTGCAGATCCTCCTCCTCCTTCTTCCATTTCTTCCTCCGGTCCATTATCCACTTCAGCATCACTTTCATTGTCTTGCCAATCCAATTCGGATTGAATTGAGCTTGTGAATTCTTCTCCCCAATTCCAGCATCCATCCTCTTCAAATACAACATCCCGACTAATAATTATCTTTCTATCAATGGGATTATAGAGTCGATACGCCTTTGATTCTTCACTAACTCCCAATAAAACGCATGTTACACTATGTTTATCCAATTTAGTTCGAGAGTTATGTCCCACATGCACATGAGCCACACATCCAAAGACTTTAAAATACCCAACCGAAGGTTTTTTTTTCCACTCTAAGCTTCCTCTGGTGTCTTGTTTTGCACTGCTAATATCGGACTTCTATTAAGAACATGAACTACCCAATTAACAGCTTCTGGCCAAAAATTCTTCGGGATACTTTTTGCTATCATCATGCTTCGAATCATATTCATAATGGTACGATTCTTTCGCTCAGCAACGCCATTTTTGCTGAGGCGAGTACGGAGCAGTGAGCTGTCTTTTTATCCCATTTTTAACACAGAAATTCGAGAATTCTGATGAAGTGAATTCGCCTCCACGATCTGTTCGAAGACCCTTAATTTGAAGACCCGCTTCACGTTCAGCCTTGGCTTTAAATTCTTTGAAGAACTTGAATGCTTCTGATTTCTCATGTAGAAAATAGATCCATGTTTTTCGAGTACAATCATCAATGAAAGAAATGAAGTACCTCTTATTGCTATTGGAATTTGGTTGAATAGGACCACATAGATCAGAATGAATCAGTTGTAATGGCAATTCAGCTCTCCAAGCACTCTTCTAGGGAAATGGATCTCGTTGTTTCTTCCCATTCAGACATTCCTTGCACACTCTTGATGGTTTTATCAGTTGCGGCAGACCCATTACCATTTCTTTCTGATGCAGGGTGTTGAGTCAATTGAAACACAAATGACCATAGCGATAATGCCATAATTGACCAACATCTTCAGTTATTGTGTTGAAGCAAGTTGTACCAGATGCTATAGATACTGCTGCAATTTTGAACATGCGATTGGAGGACATTAGACAGATTTCATGATAACACCCCTTTCAAGATGATAAACCTTGCAACTGTCATGTTGAATAAGCACAGCTAAACCCTTCTCTTGAAGTTGTCCAACACTTAGCAAATTATTTTTCAAGTCAGGCACATAAAAAACTTCAGTTATTACCTGTATTTTATTGTTAATCTGCAGTCGCACATTTCCTTTTCCTTTCACCACCAAGATTGCGTTATTGCCTAACTTCACATTGTCTGCAAATCACTCATTGAGGTCTGAAAAATATTCTTTTCTATTGCACATATGGTTGCTGCAACCAGAGTCTAGAAACCAATCGTCGCTCTGGTGTTGTTCATCTCCCACCTGAGCCATGAGCAACATTTCTTCAGAAATCTCGGTATGGTTGCTTTCTTTGCTTTGACATTCCCACTAGAAGTGCCCTAGTTTGTGACAATTGAAGCACTCAACAATGGATTTTTCGATGTTTGCCCTTCCTCGTCCTCGATAGGCACTACGACCTCTTCCTCGATTAGAAGAGTCCCCATAAGTCACCTTCAAAGCTTGTTCCTCTTCTGGGATAATCATCCTTTGCTCATGCACTAGCAAACTGCTTTGCAATTCATCTATAGACAGTGTGCTAGTGTCTTGTGCCTCCTCAATTGAACAGACCACGTAGTTGAATTTCGGAGTCATAGAGCGCAATATCTTTTCCACTACTTCTGAGTCACTTTTGTTTTCATCATTAGCCTTCATCTTGTTCGCAATCGTAAGTGTACGTGCGAAATAATCATTCACAGTCTCTCCAGCCTTCATATGGAGTGTCTCAAATTCCTTCCTCAATGCCTACAATTGAGCTCGCTTAACACACGTGGAACCTTGGTACTTCTTCTTCATAGAGTCCCATATGTCCTTAGCAGTGTCCTTCTTGAGAATCGCCTCGAGAATGGAACGATCCAAGGCTTGAAAAAGATAATTCTTCACTTTCAAGTCCTTAAGCTTTTGTTCATCAATTTGACGCTGCTACGCCTCAGTTGGTGTCGTTCCAGCAGATGCAACTGAAATTCCAGTTTCCACCAAACCCCAATATTCTTTTGAACGTAGAAAATTCTCCATCAACATTGCCCAATGATCATAGTGACCATCGAACTTAGGAATTGAAGGTTGCACAAAAGTATTTTCTATTGCCATCACTCTCTGTCTTTCTTACAGATTAGCTAGCTGCAGCTATGCTTTATCAGGCCTACGAGAGGCTCTTGATACCAGAATGTTATGAAGGAAAATAGTTGCTAAAGCATATGATAGAAAGAATGACTTGACTTTATTCATGTGTTATACGAAATATATATAGCCAGCTTACAAACAGAAAAATATCTAAAAATAAGGAAACAGAACACTAGAAAAACTAGGAGACTTATCCAAAGCTAACAACCTCCAGTATTCTAGTAACAGTCGGAGGCTTTATTCAAATATATCTAATACCTTTTATATTATATTGTAGACAACTCATAAGCATAAAGGATAAGTTTGGAGGCGAAATTAGAAATATATAATATAAAATCATTAATGTGTCATTCACTAAAAAGTTTAAACTTTTGAGATAGTTAGTTCATAACATGTTATCAGAGCCTCTATGACCATGTGATGAAGAGTTCGATTCGTCCCCATTATTCCAATATAAAGGATTAATTTCAGCACAAGGTAGGTAAATATGTGCATTGTCCACGCTTCAAACTCAAATGACTCTTATGTGAAGGTCGTGTTAGAAATATATAATATAAAACTATTAATGTGTCATTCACCCAAAAGTTAGCTTAAGCTTTTGAGATAATTGGTTCATATATAACACTTTCAAACACATTTTTCTCTACACATTCATAATGACTTGTTGAAATTCATATTAATTCCATCAAATTATCATCAAATTATGTAAATTTCACTCCATTGTGATAGAATATTCCATATATGACTTTCAACCAGTGTGTCAAAAAGAGAGTGTGAGAGAATATATTATGTACTAGCATTTTTTATAAATTTTTCTTTGTGAAAAAAGGAGCGAATTATCCAAACTGTCATATATGCAATAACATATTGACACGTTCATGCACTTTGTAATTATTGTGTGCAAAATCATGGATTTGAAAGAGATTCGTGCATGGTATGGGGTAATGCCAAAGTGTATATAGGGACCAAAACGATAATTTCATGCTTGTCAGCAGCATCTACCCATTCTTTGTGGTTTGTGTTTATTAGCGGTATAATGCATACACGTATAGTTGGAGTATGGGAATGTACGAGTTCTATATATCTTCGTTCAGATAACATCTTCATAGCAAATCTTTTTATCGTGAGTAATGTTCTATCTTGATCTTCTTCATAATTATCTTAATATTTTACCAAAAAGATAAAGTCAATGGGATTTAAAATTATTCTCTCACCGTACTCTAATGTCAGTAATGTGCTCACATGCTGACAATGACATGCACGCCATATACCAAGTCACAGACGCTTTCATTCATCGATGCCGATACTTATATATGGCATGGGTAACAAGGATCCACAGATTAGATTATACCCACCCAAAATAAAAATAAAAAAAGGGAAAATGGCATTGAGTGATCTTAGAATACTAATTAAAGAATACAAATAGAAATTTTTCATTAAAATATATATATCATTTATAATTATTATTATGATTTTCACTACTTATTAATTCCTTAATCAAATACCTTGGGCCACTCATTAACTAATATCATTTTGTATGTATACCTATATAGCTAGATTTCACGGCATAGACAACTAATAAAAATGGAGGGAAATATGCTTTTGGATTCATGTCCAAATGTTCTAGAATCAAGCTCATCTCATTGCAATATAATTTTACAAAAAATAAATTAATGTTTGATTTCTCTAGAATAAAATTAATTTTATCTCCAAATTCATATTTAAATAGAGGTGATGAACTATAATTTTATATTAAATTAAAAAATTTATACTGAATTTCACTATAAATTTTTTAAGAGATAAATATAAATTAAATTTTTTAATTCAAAACAATTTTATAAAATCAATTTTATTTCAAGTTATTTTTTGGACCAAGGCACAATGAAATTTGACTGTACTCTTAGCTGCAAACTGTAAGCTGGGCTAAACGAGGAAGATAGACAAAAAAGTGGCTAGTGGCAACGATGAATACGGACTATATTGTACTGAAAGTTAATGAAAATAAAACTATGTTAGACCAAATTATACATATTAAAAAAAAATTAATGCATTAATTTTTTAAAAAATTACTCTACAATATTTTAAATTTACCCCTAATAATTTAAAAAAACCTTACTACTATAGTAATTGTGTCAATTCAAAATCTTTAATGGTCAACAAAGATAAATATGAAAAAAAAATATTAAATATTTATAAATTTATATGTTTTATCTTACAAATGAAACCATAAAAAAATCCATATATTGTCACATAAATAGGACCAGAGAGTAGTGTGGAAGGATCAACAAAGGTTGTTGCTAATTAGTACTTTAAGAGTACTGATTAATGAATCAATTTACAGAAAATTTTTATTGAAAATCAAGGTATTGAGATTATTACTCAATTCAATAAAAACATTTTAGTTTTATTCCTTAATCCGTATTTTTAAGTTATTCATTAGAATTTTCCATCTCTAAATAAGGAGAGATAAAAGTTGTAATGGGAAATTTTAAAATAATAATTTTAACAAAAATAGAAACATAATTAATATTTTTATGAAGTAAGAATATATGAAGTAAGAAACATAATTAATATTTTATTTGTAATAATAGAATTTAAAAAAAAAATAATATATCATTTATTTCTTGTATGCAGGCCCGGCCCAAGAGGGAGGCCGGTAAAGCAACCGCTTTAGGCCTCCCCTGTTGCAAGGCCCCAATTTTTTTTATATATTTAATATATTAAAATTAAGGGTAAAATATATTTGTAGTTTATGTGAAAGTAAATAAATTTAATTTTGGTTCTTATAACTTAAAATTAGTGTGTCGAGTCTCTCTCTTAAATCATCCCAAATTAATTTTTATTAGGTATGTTTTTAGTCTTCAGTATTTTTTATCAGGTGTATTTTTAGTCCGTAGCGAGAGGGGTGATAAAAATTAATTTGAGGTGATTTTAAGAAAAGAGAAACCAAACACATTGATTTTGTTTATGTGGATCAAATTTAGGGTGAGGGGATGGTGCCCCAGTCCAAGGCAGGGAAAGCCTCCGGGCTCTTTGAGCACTTACAGAGGTACTTACATTTTACCTCACCCCAAAGGAGACAAGTGGGGGTTCGAAAAACATATTTGATTTTAAATTATGAGAATCAAATCCAAATATGTTTAAATTTATACGGATTAAAAACATATTTCACCCAAAATTTAATAAAATCTTTATATCAAATATTAAAATATTATTGATTATTAGTTAATAGATAATAATTGAAAATAAGTTTTTCTTATAAAAAAATAGGAATTTCAATTTAATATAAGTTTATTTTCTTAAAAATAGACTCATATTTTTTTAAAAAAAAGAATATAACATTTCTGATCTTTTATCTTTTAAATTTAGGCCTCCCATCTTAAAATTTGCTTTAGACCTACATATATGTTGGGTCGGCCCTGCTTGTATGTATTAGACTATTACCTCTATGCAATTATATATTTTTTTTGAATTAATTTCTCCAAAAATCTTAAAGACTAAACCCTTATTTTGATCCCTGAAAAATGAAAATTACATTTTTTTATTCCTAAAAGATAAAACGTTTTTCAATTCAGTTCTCTTAAAAAATGAAAAGTCATTCAATTTAGTTATTAAATTTTTTTTTAACTTCAATTTAGTCCTAAATGAATTTATCATCTTTCAAGGATTAATATGATCGAATTCAAATCATTCAGGGAAGTTCATATATTCTTATATCTACCTTCATAAATTTTCTTTATCCGAAACCCCAAAAATTGAAGAAAAACTAATCAACTAAAGCCATTATTGATTCATATATATCCAAATGTGAAATTATTAACTCATTAGAATAAATAAAGGAACGATTCACACTTGATTAGATTTTAAATTTTAAATAACGTGTTACATATTTTTATAAGTGTATAAAATTGATAATAATTAGATAAAAACGAAAACGTAAAAAAAATCTTAATATTATCTAAATTTATTAAATACACATATAAATAATTTTTTAAAAATGTCAATTTAAAAACAGGAAGAATATTTAAAAATTACTTTTTATAATAAAGTAAAAATCTTTTTACATATATACCTTTAACTAGCAGACAGAATCATTCTCCATTCATGAATATCTTTGAACAAATAAATGTTCACAGCTATAGTTAGGTATTGTGAGGAACGGCAAAATGATGCATAACATTGAATAAGTTGGCTTCTGTAGGACAAGATTTTGATTACCTAGCCTATTTTCAGAGAGGTTGTTGTGTAAGTTCTAAAACCTTCAATTTCCAAAGCACCAAAAGAAGAGTACTATCCAAGAACAAAGTCAACAATCATGAGTTACCCGTACATGGGCGTGCACTTTGTTTTGAGTTTAATAGATAAAAAATAGGTTATTAATATCAAATAAAAATGAGTTACATTTTACCGAATTACACGTATCAATAAAAATATTTAAAATTAGTTAATTTTATTAGAATTAAAAAAAATATTTTAATTTTCTAATTTTATCTTTATTTAATATCATTAATTAATTTCACTATCATTTTATAGTTAAAAAGATATTAAAATTAATAAAAATAAATAAGAAAAATGGTAATAAATGCTGCTTTAAAATTATAAAATACCTTATAAAAAATACCATAAACTTGTAAGAAGTGTCTTATAAAAATAAACGGATGGAGTACAACATATCACTAAATAAATAAATAAATAAGAGTGTAATTTTTTTAAGTGTATATCCATTACATAACATATGATGTGTCATATTGATTAAATAATGTGACAACACATTATTGGATTACAAAGCAAAAGTTTTCTACATTGTTAAACTCTATATATATATATATATATATATAATATATATATTAAAATTTAACAAAATTTACTACATTCTATATTTGAACCTGTTTTTAAGGATACATGTCAATCTCATTAAAAAAAAAAAAAAAACTTGTCCACATTTATCTTGGTTATATTATTCTCTTACTCAAAACACCGTTGTTTGATTTTATTACCCTCTTAATGCTCTCCTATATATTTCACTTGGAAGAAATATCAAAGACAAAACAAACATGGAAAAAAATTACAATTTCCATTGATATATATTAGTCTCTCCATTAAAATGAGAACATAAATTATGAAATGTAAAAAATATTCTTATTTTCATAAAAATATAAATTTCTTAATGCTCAATAGTGTGATGTTTATTATTATTTTTTGTTAAAGTTAATATTTTTCACTCCTTTCTAAAGGTGAGTTTAAAAAAGTATTGACAACTGAATTACAATCCTTTGGTAGTAATTGAGAAAAATGTTATTAATATTATATTGAACTTACAAGTGTCCAGATTAATAGGAAAATTTTTTACTCTCCTAAAATGAATGGATAAATAGGAATAGATATAGTAGTTAATGACTGGATATTAAGTAATTAAATGACATTTTTATTATTTTGTGTAGATTAAAAGATAAATGAAAAGAAATCTATATCCTTATAATGTAATAAATATAGTTTATTATTTTATCTAATCAAATGGCTATCATAGTAAACTATTTTGTGGGGATAATTAATTATTCGATAATAATCCATTTTATTCATAATCAATTGTATTATTAAATTAATTTATTATTAAGCCACTAGAATCAGGTAATGTACTTTATTGAGGGACTAAAAGCACTATTTTTATTAAATGTTACGGATTGAAAATGAAACAAATTAAAGAGATTAATTCCCAAAAAAACACTATCTCGAGAGACGAACAATATATTTAATTGTAGTGAAAAATGAAAATTTTTTATCATCTTTAAATTTTTTCCCTTTTTCTTCTCCCTAGACAAACGATTTAATACTCGTTTGGTTCATAATTAAATAAAACAAATTTTAAAATTAATGGTTTAAAACGAGTTATATATAAATTATAAAAAAAGATTAAACTTATCTCACATAAGACTTGGGCCGAAATTTTGCTTAAGATATTGTTTGGTTTGAGGGATTTGGAGGGAATGAGATGGGAGAGATTTTAAAATGGTTATTATGTTTGGTTCAATTTATTAGCATTTTGTCTCCCCTCCAAAAGTGGAGATATTTGGACGGGAGGGAAGGAGGTTTCAAATAAAACAATCAAAATTACTTAAATATTTCTCCACTCAAATTAATAAAGTTGGATGTTATAAAAGTATAAAGATAAAAAAGTAAATTAGTTTTATTTTCCCTTCTCTCCCCTTGTGAACCAAATAAAAAAGGTCTCTCCTCCCCTTCATTAAATCCCCCCCCCCCTCTTTCCCTCGTTTGAACCAAACAGAGCTTAAGAGAAATCAAGTATGTACTATTTGAACCAATCTTGTTAGTAAATTTATCATCCATATATACTCTTAGGAATAGGTGTGTATATGATAATAGGGTAAAATAACATTTTAGTCCCTATAAAATACCTGGGTTTTGATTTTCGTCCTAGAAAATTTCTTTTTTATTTGATCCTTATAAAATATTTAAGCTATTTTTTTAGTCCTTCCTGTTGATTTCACTATTAATTAAAAATGTGTCGAACGCTCATCACAATTAGTAATCATATGTACTATACCATGGCGCATCATACAACAGTGTTAGTCTCCTTAAACACATTCAAAGACTATTTGTGATATATATGAAGGAAAAAATGTACAAGGAATTTCAGTTTAAATTGACCATGAAATTTGAGTCTCTAAATAAGTTTAAGGAAGCTAACACTCTTGTATAATGTGTTAGAGTACTTCTGAAGTATTATTGACTATTATGAGCATCCATAATTAACTGTAGAATCAACATTAGGGATTAAAAAAATAGCATAAATATTTTATAAGAATGAAATAAAAAAGAAAAATTTTTCAAGGACGAAAATCAAAATTCAGGTATTTTATAGAGACTAAAATGTTATTTTACCCAATACTTTCATTCCTATTTAACTATCTATTTGGATAAAAAATACCTATTAAAAAAATAATTATTATTTTTATTTTTATGAAAATAAATTTTATATTTTATATTTTATTATTTATTTTTTTATACTATTGAATCTCAGTATATCATAAAAAAATAAAATATAAACAAATATAATTATTATTACATTAAATTTATAAATAGATGGTTAAATAAAAATAAATTTTTGTAATTTATGAAGGAAAGGACGTGGAAGACACCTTTAAATCATCGTCAGACGTCAACTGGAACCTATTAACCTAAGGAAAGGGATTGGGAAAGAGGAACAAATGGCAATGGGGCCACTACCTGCAGTGACGTTACTTAGACCGATTGCTTCCCGTCTCGGCAAATGGACAGTAGAATCTCCCAACAACAGAATAAGGTCAAAAAGCGATCCAGTGCTTTGCTTGATTGCTTCTACCCTCCTACTGTATGTATGATGTGATTGATAAAATAATAAAATATATAATAATATATGAAATTACAATTACGAATAGGGATTAGTATTAGAGAGAACTGGCTGAAGCTCCTCCCATAATCCCTCGCACGAACTCAACTTCTCAAGAGTATTTTGTAATTTGTATATTCTTCTTCTTCTTTTTTATCTTATTATATAAGAAAAATTTATACGAGAAATGGGGGGGGGGGGGGGGGGGGGGGGGGAATTTAGATAGTGAGAGAAAATAAAATAGTCTATAGAGAAGGGAATTTTTATTAGAAATGAGAAATATTTAAAATAGGTATTCAACTCACCTTAACAAAAAAATATAGTAAAATTTTACTTTTACATTATATTTTACTTAACATTTTTACTATCAAATAGGTAAAGAAAAAAACTAATACTTTATTTTCACTTTTATTTTTTTATTATCAAACAACTCTAAATTTTGTACAATGTTAATTTTTTCACTTAAATTTCATACTGTCTAGCCTTTATATCATGTTTAATTTACACTAAAATCACTTTTAAATGTAAATAGATACCAACACTACAAAAAATAATGTAACCGAATTCACCTTAAAAACATAATTTTTATATAAATCAAACACTTTTTTTTTTATTTCTATCTTCCATTCTCATGACATTAATTATCTTATTTTCACGTTTTCTCTCCTCATATTGTTTTTTCTATATCTCTTCTCTATGCCTCTTAAATTTAATTTTTTAGTGTACAAATTTCTTTTTTCATTTTTTAATATTTCTCTTTTATTTTTTTTATTCTACTAGCACGGTACCCATGCATTCGCACGGGTGACGTTGAGTTGCGGGTGATATTTGTTTTTACATATATTATTAAATAAATATTTATGATAAAATTAACTTATGACATAATCATACAAGTCAGTGAGTAAAATGTGAAGAATATATTGTTATCATGTTTATAGAAAATAGTAATCAATACATAATTAATATAATTATAAATTTAATATATATATATATATTGAGATATTTGACAAATCAATCACTGTAAATTAATATAAATTATATGGGAAAAACCTTTATTGCAAGAGTTAGTCTCACTATTATTTGAATGTTCACGGAAGGAGCATGATTGTCTTCCATGGAGAATACTTCATATTCTTTAAAAAAAATCACTTTACTTAGGTGAGAATAAAAAATATAAAAAAAACTAATTAAAACGGAATAGAGAAAATGTGACACGTGTATTGGGTACTCAAATTTAATATAGAGTAATTAGATAAATAAGAGAATTAATAGGTGAAAATATTAATGAATAAAATAGAGAGATAAATGGTATATTGCAGAAAACTATATTAAATTTTATGTAAATCAACATATTTATTGTATTTTTTAAAATCTATATTTTTGTGTAATGACACATATTAATAGGAACATATAATGAGAGAAAATGTTTTATTATAAGAATAAAAAAGAGAGTGAAAGTGTGATAATAGAAGATACTGACAGGCGGCAGAAGTAGGACCACCTCCTGTGGAGGATACCCGTAGTTCATAAAAGATCCACTTTACTGAAGTGGGAATAAAAAAACTAAAAAATACGCAAGTGAAAATAGGTGATACGTGTATTGGGGAAACAATTTTAAGATAGAGAGTAAATAGATAAATCGAACAGATAAGAGAGATAATAAGTGAAAACATTAATAAATAAAATAGAGAGATAAATTATATATTGAAAAAATTGCATTAAATTTAATGTAAATCAACACATTTATCGTATTTCTTATTCTATTTTTTGTGTAATAAAATATATATTCAGGAATGGATGATGAGAGAAACTATTTTAACATAATAATGATAAAAACAAAAAGTAAAATGTGATAAAAAAATGGGGGGAAAGAAAATGGTGAGAGCAGAACAAAAGAAAATGACAGGAACATGACCGTCTCCCGTGGAAGACACTCGTGGTTCATATAAACCATCACTTTACTGAAAATGAGAATAAAAAACTACAAAAAACGCAAGTAAGAAAACATAACACTGGTACTAAGGAACAATTTTAATATACAACAAATAGACAAATAAATAGATAAGATGGATAATAAGTGAAGATAATAATGAATAAAATACAGAAATAAATTATATATTTGAAAATTCACATTAAATTTAATGTAAAATACTCATTTATTGTATTTTTTTTTGTGTGTTTTTATGTAATAAAACAGATAATTAAGAATGGATGATGAGAGAGACAACCTTAATATAATAATAAAAAATTAAAGTGTGAATGAAAAAAAATAAAAAATAAAACGATAGGAGGAGGACTACCTCCCGTGGAGGATACCCGTGATTCATAAAACTCTCACTTTTCTAATGAAACATATTAATATGAATGAATAATGAGAGAATAAAAAATCACTTTATTGAAGTGAGAATAAAAAACTAAAAAAAGTAAGTGAGAAAACATGACATATGTGATGAACATATTCGTGGTTTATAAAAGAAATCACCTTTGTAATGAAACATATTATTAGAAATGAATAATGAGAGAAAATATTTTAATATAAAAATACTAAAAAAGAAAATGAATGTATGATAAGAAAACAAAAAAATGGCAGAAGGAGAATTGTCTCCCGTTAAGGATACCTGTGATTCATAAAAAATCATTTTTATTGAAGTGAGAATAAAAAACTAAAAAACAAAGTGAGAAAACATAAGATATGAATTAAGAAAATAATTTTAATATAAATTAAATAGATAGAAGAGATAGTAAGTGAAATTATTAATAAATAAAATAATAAGTTAAATGATATATTGGAAAATGATACACCGGTATTGATGAACAATTTTAATATACAACAAATAGACAAATAAAATAGATAAGATGAATAATAAGTGAAGATAATAATGAATAAAATACATAAATAAATTATATATTAGAAAATTCACATTAAATTTAATGTAAAATACTCATTTATTGTATTTCTTATTGTGTGTTTTTATGTAATGAAACAGATAATTAAGAATGGATGATGAGAGAGACAGCCTTAATATAATAATAAAAAATTAAAGTGTGAATGAAAAAAAAAAAAGAAAACGATAGGAGGAGGACTACATTCCGTGGAGGATACCCGTGATTCATAAAACTCTCACTTTTGTAAGTAAACATATTAATATGAATGAATAATGAGAAAATAAAAAATCACTTTATTGAAGTGAGAATAAAAAATAAAAAAAATAAGTGAGAAAATATGACATATGTGATGAAACATATTCGTGGTTTATAAAAGAAATCACTTTTATAATGAAACATTATTAGGAATGAATAATGAGAGACAATATTTTAATATAAAAATACTAAGACAGAAAATGAATGTGTGATAAGAAAACAAAAAAGGGGCAGAGGGAGAACTGTCTCCCGTTGAGGATACCTGTTATTCATAAAAAAATCATTTTATTAAAGTGAGAATAAAAAACTAAAAAAAAAGTGAGAAAACATAAGATATTTATTAAGAAAATAATTTTAATATAAATTAAATAGATAGAAAGTGAGAAAACATAAGATATTTATTAAGAAAATAATTTTAATATAAATTAAATAGATAGAAGAGATAGTAAGTGAAATTATTAATAAATAAAATAATGAGTTAAATGATATATTGGAAAAGTAAAAAAAATTAACATTTTAAATAAAAAATAAAGAGAAAAAAAGAAAGAGGAAGACATACATACGCTGGAGAGAAAATAATTTAAAAAAAATAAGGAAAATAGAAGGTACACGTGGAGAGAGAAAGGTTAAAAAAAAAAGGAGCAACTGACACGTATAGCTGAGCGAACGATTTTCTTATAGTAGTAATAAATAATAGAAGATTTCTTCTCACTTTTCCAAATACATTAATATATGCCTCTGCGACTGACTTTGACCTCTGCAGTGAATTTCAAACTTAAAATCAGACACTTCTTCCCGACTCCCGGAGCCTATTGACGTGACATAACATATATATGTCTCTAGATCCCATACCCTCAATCAAAAAACAATAATATATCAACAAATCCGAGCCAGAAACAGGATTAACAGCGTGATTATTTTGTTAAACTTAATCAGACCAGGTTCAAGATTATTGTTAGAGAATTTTCTAATCTTTCTCCAGAGTCTAGAAAATAATAATTTTAAAGGGGGTCAACATAGGAAAATTTACAAGTTAAAAAAAACAGTTGTACACCTACAAACAATGAAAAGCGAGAAAGTAAAACAAAATGAGAGAAAAAACAAGAAACACCAGCGAATCTGCCTCGTGCTTTCTCTGCTTTTCATACCTCATAGCCCTCACTTTCACTGCAAAAGCTAAGCCGACGACACTCCTAATTTTTAATGTTCTTCAACACATTTATTTATATTCAAAAGAAAGAGACTTCAGTTGCGTGGGAGAGATAAGAGATCCCAAAGAGCCATTGGCTCTCCATTTCACAACCATGTCTCCAAAAATATCTCAAAGGTACGAAGAAACCACCAAAGTATTTTCCCCCAAAAAACCCCCCCTTCCGCTATCTATCCTTTCTATAAGAACTGTACACTTCTTTATTACCAACTAACTATCCACGCATTTTGAATCCAATCTCTGGAAAACATTATCATATCCTACTTTTGTGGTCACAGAATCCGCAAATCCCACCCCTTGCATAGAGGAAAAAAAGAGCAAAAGACAGAGATCATTTCCTCCACCCTCCATTTACAAAGATCTCTCTGCCTTAATACCACCATCATCATGGCTGTATCTTCAAAATTGAGACAAAAACAACCTGGATCTGGGCGAGCTCTCAGTCACATAGCCACAGAAACAGTGGCCTTGTTAACCAAACAGTTCAACTGCAAGCAACCCCAACTCCAAGAATAGCTTCAATTTCCAGCTATTTTTCTTCTGGATATTCAGATCAATCAAGCACCTTTAATCATCATGACAATACTTCAGCTTCAATTTTTACTCACTACTACCAGTCTTCAATGAATATTCTTCCCACAAAATCACGGAACCTCCTGGAGTAGAGTTTTGGATCAACAGCTGAGATTGATGAAGGGTCGTCAACCTGCAATGACTTGTATGCATGCTCCAGCTTTTTGCTGATATCGTAATCTTGTAAAATGTCAATAATCCCGAAATATAGAAGAACATCGTAAGTCTCCCCACTGCAATAAGGGGTCAAATGGCTAATTCCAACAGTGTTGTATTGATCAAAATCACTCCTCCGAGCCATGCGTTCAGCTCTTGCAGGCAAATTGGCTCCCAACCTAATCAATGATTTCCTGAAACAAGAAAAATCCTAATTAACAAATTTTACAAAAATGATTTCATTTATGTATTTACATTGAAAACTAACAACATTAACTACTTTATAAAAGCCATAGAACAATCCAACATTGAGAATTTTCAAACAATATAGTAACTGAAATTTTATCTTAATTTAATTGTGTTTGTATAAGCTGGAGTATAGCATAAATTCAGAATGTAAATAAATAGCAAGATAGTATTAATAAAACCATCCAGGAAGCTAAAGATAGTTCAAACTACCTGCAATTATTATCCTAAATAATGTCACTGACTCAACAATAGGAATGATTAGGCATTTAAAATGTCATCAAAGAATTGGAACTCAACCATAACATGCAATAAAAGGTCTACAACATCTTAGGCTAGTTAAAAGGACAAAGATAACCCATCTATTTTGTTAATAGGACGGCAATTACAAGCACCTCTTCTTAAGGTTCTTTTTAAGGGGAAACTTAAACAGATTTATGGAACAATCTGAATATTTTCAGTTTAAAATCAAATAATTTTAAAGGAACCAGAACATATTTCAACATACCGGCCAGATTTTACTCGATCCCTGTCCTGTAGCTCTGCTTCAAGGAAGCGATAACCTCGCATGAACTTTTCATTCTGATAAGAATCCCGCTTGCCTAAAAGACACAACACAAATTCTTTTAACATACTGTTACATAAACCTTGTCTACTTACTACTATATGCACTGAAGTGAAATACTGATCAATACCAGTTCGCAAAACAAATGGTGACAATCCCATTTTGTCATATTTATTGTCATCACGAAAATGAAGGCCAACCAAAAGACTGTAATCCATAATTCCTTCAGCTTCCAAGAACTCGCAATCCCGCTCAATTTGTCTGAACATAACATCAAGACAAAATTAAATCAAGAGATATGCATGATGTTCCATCATTAAATCAACAGATATGCTAGGACTCAGGACATGCTCAACAACTTACTTGATGAGAGTCTGGAACCAATTTCTTTGTAGACGAAACACAAAATTGAGATCTAGGTCCTTAAGGGTGGTAGTTTCATCAATCTCCTCTTCTGTCTTATCAGTTGTTCGGCCATGTGAAGATCCTTTCAAGTCAAATCGTCTATGAATTGGAAATTCTGAGCAGAAAAGATTTCCCATCACAATGAACCGGGTCTGGATTTCAATAACAATAAATTTTCAGGTACTGAGAGATGCATAGACAAACCGCTAAAAACAGTGATAATCAATCTTCAAGGACATACCTTTTGGCCTCCAATTGGTTTCACACAGTGTACCCCATAGAATCTTGTCACAAGTGAGTTCTCATATCGAGAGACATGTTGGTAATAACTTCGAAGCATCCGAAGAAGTACCTAAAAGATAGTCACCAAAGTCAAGCGTCAATAAAGATGTCTACTGTATAGAAGAAAAAAACAATAATGATTGATTTATTTATTCCAAGACTATGAGCTATAACAGTAGGCATCTCTCCATAACAACCCAACTCTGTGATAAAAGGAATTAAACTACCTACTACATTGGAGCAGAAATTAGGCCTCACTGAAATAGAAACATATCCATTCCAATGTATTTCCAATGTATATGGTTTGTTGAAGCAAGCTCTAGAATTATTCTAAGCAAGCTAGTGTAACTGACCATAGAAAAAAAAAATCAAATTAACAAAAGATAAATCTTGTCTATAGCACAGGTATCTAACCTTTACTTCGGATTTCTTCACGGTCTTTATCATAAACCTGTCATCTTGTGTCAGGTAGAAGAAGCTTCCACTTTTTCCTGGAGAGGAAAGCTCCCTGAGGGCATCATTTCCACATATAGCTAACATGTAGTCAGCAGGATCCACCTGAAACAGCTTCCTCAGTTGTCTGAAATTCAAAACAGAATCCAGTCAACAACAAAGCAGAACAAGGAAGACAAAGCTACAATAAAACTCTTTAAAACAATATTCTCCATAGGTTGAGGATGACAAAACTATAAATTATGTAATTATCAGTGTATGGTTTGGTAAACTAAAATGAAAAGGATGAAGATATATGAGTTAGCTCAATTTGTAAAGTTTTAGACCCATCTCCTTGGTGAATGACTAAAAACATTTACCACTTGGGTTTCGAAGATAAAACAAAGAAAAAAGCACAAAAAAAAACAAACAAAAGGGCTATACCTAAACACCATAGGGCAGTAATCCTTCCAGCGGAACTCCACTGATTGATGTGGTGGCGTAATCTTGGATCCTTCAGGTGGAAACCTCGTCCAAAACTTCTCATTTGGATCAAAATCACTCGGTTTAAGCTCTCTTGATATGGAAGCTTCCTTCCCAACAGAGTACCTACAAAAAACACAAACCAAAATCCCCTGAATCCAGAAACAGTAAATCCCAAGCAACGAAAACAATCTTTAAAAAAATAAAAGATTTCATTCCACCGTAGTTGCAGAAGAGTGCTTTACCTTATACCCAGTTGCAGATTAAGCATAAGATCGTAATTCTTATGCCCCTTGGATATAGTTTGCCCCGGTCTCTTCACCTCAGAGGAAAAACAACAAGGGTTCCGATGAAAACTCTTAATCTCTTGCGGATCTGACCCAGTTCTATCCCTGTACAACATGGATACATTATCGATTATATCACAAGTTATATCACCTTCTTCTCCATCCGATTCCCATATACAAATCTTGGAACCTCTGGCACTGTCAACCGAAGACCTCTTCCTCATTGTTAAGGTGAAATCCTCACCCAATAGCAAGGTTCCATTACCATTACCAGGGTAGAAAGTCCCATTCAAGTGATGCATCTTAAGGTCCTTGTTCCAACAACCAACATAACAACTTCCATCAGGCCAAGTGAAAACCCCTTGTCCTTTAGGTACCCCCCATTTTCCCATTGCCCTTCATAACGATTCCCATTCGACCAAATAAGAGTACCCCCTCCCACTAATAACACCGCTCTTCCACTCTCCAACATACTCGTTCCCGTTCTTCCACACGTACCTCCCATGCCCTTCTTGTAGATTCTTCTTCCAGCAACCTTCATAGAAATCCCCGTTCGCATAGCGCTTCTGACCGTACCCGTGTTTTCTGTCGGAGCTCCATGACCCACGGTAAGTGTCTCCGTCGGATCCTGTAAAAGTTCCGAAGCCCTCCATCCGACCCGATTTGAACTCACCCTCGTAGGTAGCACCAGAAGGCCACGAGAACTTGCCTTTCCCAGAAGCTTTTCCTCTCTTCCATTCACCCTCGTACATGCACCCATCCGTCCATAGGTATTTCCCCGATCCGTTGGGAACGTTCCCGGAGAAGCTTCCCATGTAAAAATCGCCGTTCGGCAAGTGCCTCTCTAAGCTGCTATCAGCTTCGATCGAAAGGCTCGTCGGAGTGACTCTCCGGCTCCGGCCGGTTACTAAAACCGGCGGCGAGTCTAGCTGCTGAGATGGCTTGTGTGAGTGTTTATCTGACTCTGACTTGTGGTTGTTGTTGTTGACGTCGTGAAACAAAAGTGCTTGGCGCATTTTCTGGTGGTGGTTTGAAAGGAGGTTCCGCAATCAATGCATTTCCGGCGAAAGAGAGAGAGAGAAGGGTTGGTACTATGAGAGTCAATGTGAACTTCTGTTGAAGGCTCACTCACTCAATCACCTGCACTGCACATTACTAATATGGCTGGAATCTTTTTATGAGGTTGTTTGTTTCTCTTTTGGTGTTTTATGGGAAAATGGGTGGAGTGAATACCTACAGCACAGAACAGAAGCCAAAGGGATAGAGATCAGAGTGAGAAGAGAGAGAAACTTTCCAACTGAGGCTGAGGATGTGTGTGTGCTGTGCACTACTGGTGTTATTGTATTTTAGTAGTAGTAGTTTTTTCAATTTTAACTAAAAACGAATTTAATAGTGATAAATTTAAATTTAAATTAATAAAAACAAAACAAGAGAGAGAGGATTGTTAATTCGACGGCTTTGTCTAGGGAACGTTGCTAACTGTTAAATGGTTTTTCTTTTTTTTTTTGGACGTTAACTGTTAAGGGTTAGATTAGAGTAGGACTCTAGGTTCGTATTAGAAGTTTAATGTGTCATTATTTTTATAAATCATTTTATAATTTTAAAAAAATATTTATTACTATATTTTTATTTTTATTAAAATATTTTTTATTTATCGAATAATAATGAAATTAGTTAATGATAAGTGTGTTTGGTAAAACTAGCTTAAAGTTAGTTGATTTGATTGAATGTGTTTGGTAAAATTAGCTGAAAATGATAAAATGACATATAAGGATATCATTAATTATTAAATAATGATAAGTGAAGGTGGTTGAGGGATAAACCTGTAATTAATTTTCAGCTAGTAGCTGAAAATTCGAGCTTTTTTAAAAAAGCTACCTCAAGTACATTTTCAAGAAAAGCTAGTAGCTACCAAAAAAAACTACCTTACCAAATACAGTTGAAATGGTTTCAGCTATTAATTTCAGCTTTCAGCTAGCTGAAGTGGCTTACCTAAGAGTGTGTTTGGTAAAACTAGCTGAAAAGGTAACTGAAAGCTTAAAATTAGCTGAAAGCTGAAAAACTAACTGATTTGGTTGAATGTGTTTGCTAAAACTAACTGAAAATGGTAAAATGACATATAAGGACATTATTAATTATTAAATAATGATAAGTGAGATGGTTGAGGGATAAACTTGTAATTAATTTTCAGCTAGTAGTTGAAAATTAGAGCTTTTTTAAAAAAGCTACCTCAACTACCTTTTAAAAGCTAGTAGCTACCCATAAAAGTTACCTTATCAAACACGGCTAAAATAGTTTCAACTACTAATTTCAGTTTTCAGTTCGCTGAAATGGCTTATCAAACACACTATAAATACTCCCTTCATTTCAATATATTAATCTCTCTCGCATTTTTCTCTCGCTTGTTTATCTTCAAACAAATAGAACATTAATGTTGTTGTACAAGAATTTAAAAATATGATTAATTCTCTAGATTTATAAAAGATATTAACTAATTTCTTATTATACCCTTTATTATTTATTATTAAAAATTGTCTTATTTATAACTCTCTCAATTTTTATATATTAGTTGTTTTAGGGAAGAAATTCTATAATAAGAGTCATTCTCTTGTTTTTAGGTAACCATTGACGTGGATTTCCCATTTTTATCCTCCCACTTTTACGGGAAAAGAAATTTGGAAAATTATGCACCACACTATTAATTACTCATTAATGTATTCATGTAAAATGAGAAAGAAATGATAGTTATATTATGTGTGATTTGATTAATTGTATCTTATAGGACTAATTAGGAACTGAGGGAGGAGCAAAACATAGAAGAGTTAATAAATTCTACAACATAAAGAAACAATGGTGAAGCCGGAGATCGAGTGTAAGGGGGTCAATATTATAATTTTTCTTAACTAATTAGCTCATCCCAAATATAATTTTGTTATTTTATACCTAAACCAAATATGAAACAACGAATTAAGATAAACCATCATAGTTTATATATACATACATATGCAAATATAGTGTAAATAATTTATAATTTTTATAAATTATTTTAATTATTATTTTATTCTTAATAGAATATTTTATCACCAAAAATTCATAATAATTTAACATTTATAAAAAATATAAATTAAAATTATCAAACATTATACTTTTTGTTCTGAAAATAAAAATAGAATTTATATAAAAAATCTATGTAAATATATATTTTATGTTATTTGACATTAATTAATTATTTAAACCAAACAATTTAATTGAAAAAGCTACCTTATCAGTTACCAATTAACTTATCAACTAACTAATTTTATCAAACATATATAACATAATATTTCCTTCTAACTGGACTTCCACTATAAAAATTTATCAATAAATATATATGTAATATAAATTTTTTTAAAAAAAAGATAAGGGGGCCATGCTCATAGAATGGCTTCGACCCTGAATAAAAAATCATATAATAACTTATATAACACATTTTTTTAAATTTTTTGATCATATCACATTTTACATTTCTCTTTTTCCCATCATCTCTTTTGTGTATGTTGTATTGATCTATAAATATGATTTCTCGTAATAAAAACAGTTAAACAGATACCAGCTCCGCATTACTTACTTTCACTAGGACGAATATACCCTTGTCCCCTCTGTAAATTCTTTATCTTGTCCCAATAACAGCATATCTGTTTCTCACTTGGGTTTCATCGTGACGCAACGGATTCACCTAGGAGGTTGGACTATGATTAATGTGATAATCTTTTACGCTTTTCTTTTTATCTTTTAAAAATATTTCGTCGGGATAAGTAAATATAATTTCGATAACCTATTACTATCTCCCTCGTATTTCTCTTAATTACAAATATAGCGCTTTAACAGTATCAAAAAAAATATAGCGCTTTAAGTAGTAGTAGCCCCGTATATCTCATTATTTTTAGCTTGATAGTATCTCTTTTTCTTTTTTTTTTTTTGATTTTCAGGAGAGTAGGAGACATAAGGCCAAAAGCAATACAAGAATTGCAACGAGCCTAGGAGTGAAAGAGACACCTATGCCACTATTTTAATCATTAATCTTTTTATTTATTATCTCTTTATGAAGGATAACTAATTGAAAAATAATTAATATTTTATTAAACTTTTAGATGAGACAAATAAATAAAAATAAAATATTACTTTAAAATGATAGATAAATAAAAACAAGGGTAATATAATAATGAGAAAGATATTTAAATCTAAAATTTAACGTAAGTTATCCAATTTTTTTCTATTAGTCCAATTTTGATGACTTATACCATAAAAAACTTAAAATTTTAACATTACTAATGTTGTTTATCAAACCACATTATATTAATTTTTATACATTAAATTTAAATTATTATAAAAAATGAGCATTTTTCTTAATTTATATTATCTCCGATGTTTTTCATAAGAAAAAATGTGTATTTGTTTGTTTCTAATTATAAGAAAAATAGATTCACTTTCAAATGCATTTCTTGCTAAAATTCTATTTCCCATCTAAGTGGATGATGTATTATGGATAGAGTAAACCATCACTTTACTCCCTGACTTTTTCAGAGTCGGACACTTTAGTCCCTGACTTATGAAAAGACACAATTTAGTCCCTGACTTTGTTCAACATCCATCAGTTTAGTCCAAAACGTTATATTCCGTCAAGTCACTGTTGATGTGGCAATCTGACTTGTCTCCAGGGTTCAACATCTATCAATTTAGTCCCTGACTTTGTTCAATATCCATCAATTTAGTCCCTGACTTTGTTCAACATCCCTGACTTATGTTTCATCCTTCTCCTTGCACTCACCCCTCTTTTTTTTACAACCACCTCTTCTATGCATAATATAACAACCTAGTTACTCCCAAAATCTGAGCTAATCCAATTCAATTTCTTAATTTGAGCAACAATGCACAAGCTTAAATACAATAATACATATACCCAGAAATTAAAAACACTGAAACATAAATATAAGGAGATATATAGAGAGTGAGAAGGAGGTTCAAATGACATATAGATGCGAAAAATCTAGGTAAAGCAAGTACAATGAGACAAAAAGAACAACACACTCAACAAATTTGATCACTTAAAATGACAGTAGTCAAAGAATCCAATTATTATTAGGTCATAAAAAATGCAAGAGTAATGTTTGAAAATTTTGAGGAAAAATAGTATGCAAGTTTATTCTATTTATTCTATCGATCGGAGGCAGAGCAGAGGTGGCAAAGGTGGAGGCATAGGAGGAGGAATCGCAGGTGGTGCTGGCGGAGGCTATGGTGGTGGCAAAGGTGGACATGGTGGTGGCATAGGAGGTGGTGCTGGCGGGGGCCATGGAGGTGGCATTCGTGCTGGTGGAGGCTATGGAGGTGGTAAAGGTGGTGGATTTGGAGGAGGAGTTGGCGGTGGGCATGGTGGTGGTTCTGGAGGAGTTGGTGGTGATTTTTAATTTAAAACTTCCTAAAAGCACAAATGATCTTATGTTGCCATGCAATTAATATGCATACTGTGTTTATGGATGCAGCTAGCATGCAACTATGTACTCTAGATTAATTAAATAAATCCATGATTGTGATGTTTCAACCATGGAGGTGGGCTAATAATCATATAATATAGAGGGGTGAGTGCAAGGAAAAGGATGACACGTAAGTCAGGGATGTTGAACAAAGTCAGGGACTAAATTGATGGATGTTGAACAAAGTCAGGGACTAAATTGATGGATGTTGGACCCAGGAGACAAGTCAGATTGCCACATCAACAATGACTTAACAGAATATGACGTTTTGGACTAAACTGATGGATGTTGAACAAAGTCAGGGACTAAATTCTGACTCTGAAAAAGTCAGGGACTAAAGTGATGATTTACTCATTATGGATACCTTTTAACAAAATTTAATTATATGACATTATTAGTGAAAATAAATTTATTACAAGAGATGACTATGTTTCATAAAACTAGCTGATAAGCTTTTGACTTATATGCTAACTTATTGTGTAACATCCTAAATTTTATTAGAATAAATATTAATTAAATTAAATAGATTAATTAAGAAAATAATTAATTTAATGGGAAATAAATAATAGAAGTATTGCTATTATTAGTTTTATTTCGTAAAGATAATTTTAATTGAAAATAGAATAATGGGGGGTGAGAGTGGGCCCAAGCCCAATTAGTTATATATTTCAGTAAGGAGGGGTTAACAGAGTACCCTAATCCTTATTCGTATCATTCGTCAGTAAGCGAAACGCTAAGGAGAGGAGAAACGAAGTTTCAAGAGAGAGCCGTTGTGGAGTGAACTCCAAGAATTCAAGAAAGGACTTTCTTGTTGTGATCAAGCTTCGCTTAAGGTACGGTTGGGGAGAGGGTATTGCCTGTATATGCAAGTAGGGGGGGTACTTGGATAGTAATCTAAAATGTATAATTCGAATTTATGAATGAATAACTGAGAATGATGATATAATCTGGTGATTGATGATTTATTGTATGTGTATTGACGAATTATTGAATGAGAGTAAAGATGATATTGAAGGTAATTGAAGAAAGGGTGATTAGGGATTGAGAAATTGGGGTTTTGATGAATTGATGGTATAATCTATAATAGATTCATGATTTATTGAGTATTTGATGTTATTAATGAGTATGAATGATGTTTAGACGAAAAAGACTGATTAGGGATTGATTGGATGGGTTTGGAGGGGTGAGAAATCGTGAAATCTGAGATCTGCATCGCGGGTAATCGATTACCAGAGTGTTATGGGCAACCCAGAAGCACTGTTGGCTTGCTGGTAATCGATTACGGGGGTGCTGTAATCGATTACCAGAGAGTTTGTTTGCGGGTAATCAATTACAGGGGTGCTGTAATCGATTACCAGAGAGCTTGCTTGCAGGTAATCAATTACAAGGTGGTTGTAATCGATTACCAGAGACCTTGTTTGCGGGTAATCGATTACTAGAGGTTGGTAATCGATTACCAGAGTGGATTTTAAGATCCTAATTGTTTGATGATGATTGATGTTGTTTGAGAGTACTTTATAATGAGTTTGGTGTTGATGATTAATGATGTTTGATGAGGATTGCGATGCTTATGATGATGTATTATGATGATGTATTATGATGATAATTGATGATGAGTGTGATGATGTATTATGATGATAATTGATGATGAGTGTGATGATGATAATGATGTCGGTGTATATCACTTTATTATGATGATGTTTAATGATGAGCATATTGATGTATGATGATGATGATAATGTGTATCACTTATGATGATGATGTAAATGATGATAGTGTGTATCACTTATGATGATGATGTTATTGATGATAGTGCATGTCACTTATGATGATGATGTGAATGATAATAAGTGTATATCACTTTATTAATGATGATGTTTGATGATGAGTATGATGATGCATGAAATGATGATTTACGATGATGGTGTACATCACCTTTTGATGATGATGTTATCTAAGTGGTGCGGGCCCATAGAGGGGGTACAACTTAAGAGAGATGCCTTGAGCATATGTGATGAGACCTAAATTGTGCGGGCCCATAGAGGGGGTACAATTCGGGAGGTGAACTGAGTTGTGCGGGCCCACAGAGGGGGTACAACTCAGGGGATCAAGATGGGGCGTTCGATGCACGGGCCCATAGAGGGGGTGCAACCTAGGAGTGATTGTACGGGCCCATAGAGGGGTAACAACCTATCGGATAGTGTGTGGTAACACCGGTAGACCACCTTGGTACTAACTAGAGTGATTGACGAGGTGCGCCCATTGTGTGGAGTTCCAAGTCATGATCTTTGGGTAGATGATGAGAGGAGTATTGGTGTGTGATATATGATGATAAAATGGTGTTATTAAATGATGTTATGAATATTGACGATGATGAGTATTATGTGTGAGAATAGAATATATGATTAATTGGGTGAATGATGGTATGAGAACTATATGATGATATATGAATGAGGTTATGATGATGATGAGCTTGGTGAATGTATAAAGGATATATTCATGTGTTATGAATAAGAATGATGATATGACATGTATATGTTGATATAGATGATTAAATATATGTTGAGTTTAGATGAATGTTATTTATTGGTGATTTAATGTATTGATGGCATGATGTAATGATGTTGTGGGTGAGGATGGGTATTCTTTATGTGTATGTATAGGTAGTATTCATTTTCCTCACCGTATTATGTGGATATATTTTACAGGTGTTGAGGAGGACACGACTGGTGTCGACTATGATTGAAAGGGTATGCTCTGATAGATGTGACATCAGGGTGTTTTCGGGATGTTTTAATATGTTTCTAGATTAGGAGTATTTTCGTGAATTTTTAAATGCCTTACATGGCGAGTAGGATGTTTTAATTATTGATAATTTAGAGATTCCGCTGCTTGTGTATTTTGAAAACCTTTGAGTTCTACTTTTATTTTAATTAAGTTGTTTTACAACGAATGAGGTTTTAAATAAAGAGATATGTGAACCTTTTTACCCGTTGAGGGATACTGCTTTTGAAAAATATTTCGACTAATTAATTGTATAAGAGCTGGGGTAGAAGGGTGTCACATATTGAATTAGAAGTATTTGGCAAAAAGTAATTAGTAAGGTAGTTGGCAAATGTAAAATGACATAAAAGGACAACTATACATAAGTTTTATTATATAAAATATATTATTGTTTTGTAGAAAAAATATATTATTAGGTAATTGTAATTTTAGATTTTTTATTAATTTTAATTTCAAATTGACTTTCTTAATGATAAAATATTTTATTAAATATTAATATAAATAGTGAAATAGTTACAATAAATTGTATAATAAAAAATAATTCAAAACATAGTTGAGGAAAAATAAATAAGCTACGAACTAGTGTTAGCTGAAGTAGCTTATGTGTGTGTTTGGACTTAGCATTTCAGTTACCTGAAAGATGAAATTATTTCAATTGTGTTTGATAAAGTAGTTTTTTTAGGTAGCTACTGATTTGTTTAATAACTTCTCTTTTTTGGAAATTACCTGAGGTAACTTTTTTTAAAAAACTCCCATTTTCAGCTATTAACAAAAAATATTATAATTTTATCCCTCAAAAACTCTCATCATTTAATAATTAATTAATGATGTCTTTATATTCATTGTACCATTTTCAACTAATTTTAGTAAATATTTTCAATCAAATGAGCTAGTTTTTCAGCTTTCAGCTTTGAACTAGCTTTTCAGCTTCCATTTAATTTTTTAACTTTCAACTAGCTTTTCAAATAGTTTTATCAAACACACTTCATAGCTTGTAAGTTAGAAACTCCTAAAATAAGATAGAAGTTTATGTTTTATCAAACATTTTTATATCGATTAAACTAACTTATAAGCTAGTCAAATAATTAAGCTATAAATTGACTTATTGGCCTTGTCAAACAAACTCATAAATTATGAGAACTAAAATTAAGTTCAGACTTTGATGTTACCATTATCAAACCGAAATGTTATAATTATTTGGTGGAAATACATTGATGGTCTTAAATGCAGATAAAACTGGAATATTGTACTATTTTTATAAAAACAATATAATTAACTACTTTTATTTATCCATGTAATTTGATTAAAAGTGTCTTATGATAATGATGAGATGGGAGTATAATTTTTTCTCCATTCTTTGTTAAGTATCAATTTTTAATCATTTTTTTACTCTTTTGTTATTTAAAAAATCTGATTTAATATTAATTATTATTTTATCAATTATACTTTTATTTTGATCTAACTGACTAATGAAACGAAAAGTATGAAGAGAAATTACATATTAAATAAATAAAGAGCATATTTACAAATTAAATTAAAAAGTTACATAAATAAATATATTGATTATATGTTTTAGTTTGTGTATCTTTACCTTAATAAAACTTAAAAAGAGAGTAATGCATAAATTTAGTCAATCCTAAATTTTTAAATTGTCAATTTTAAAAAATTTCATCACTACAAGTTTGAATTTTATAAATTGCAATGTTGAGACACCATATTAAATTAATGAACACACACACATATATATGGTTGTGTGTATCCATTCACACAAATTAATTTTTATAATATTTCACAAACTAAAATGTCACAACTTTGTAATTTATTATTATTATTCTTTAATTTTAAAAATATTATGAAAATCATGGGATACATACTAAACGTATTAAATTTAAACTTTGAAATTCCAAATAAAAAAAACACAATTTCAAGTAATTAAGGCATCCAATTTATTTAATCTTACGTATCTAGTTAAATTTAGATTTAAGTAAAACCAATCTCAAGCATTGAGAATGGTAGTATAATTAAAACTAGTGTCCCACCAATGTGATGCATTATATTATTATTTAAACAGATTGTCCATACTAAATATTATAAAATATTTAATTTAATTAATATAAATATGTAAATTTTAGAAAATGATAATGATTAGTGATTTTTTTATATTAAAATTTATAATTGTTTATATAAAAATAATTAAAAATATTAAAACACATAAAATTTATTTAAAACAACAAATTTTAAACATTAATAATTATAAATGTAAAATCTACCATATCATATTATTTATATATTTTTAAATATTCCTTTATACACTATATTTTTCGTCAAATTATAACGTTTAAAAATATAATCATATATAAGAATCTTAAGTCCTTGTCGAGACTACACCCTAGTTATATCAACATATAATTGACCATGAGAAAAAATGGTTTTTGGTAAATAAACACCAACGTGTGACAATGTCTAGCTTTGACTTTTATTAATGGTCACAGCTCATTTAATTTACACTTTTTTCACACCTAATATTTTCCTATATTTTTTTCTTTTTCTATCACAGTAAAATATAAAAAACAAATATTAGGAAGAATGTATAACTCTACCAACCTAACCCATAGCAAGATTACTTTACCTCTTAATCTATAAATTATCATGAACACCAAATATAATTTTCACATTTATCAAAAAATACTCTAAATAAAAACTATTCTATCTTTATTTTTGTACTTCCCATAACTCTTTCACATGCACTTTTCACGTTCTAAAAATTGGTTGTTAAAATTTAGTAACTAAAAAAACTAAGGATTTTTTTTCAAAATTCTTTATTATACACTTTCGTTTGTACTTTATTTGTCTAAAAAATATCTTTTTTTCTTTTGTACCACGTTTTCACCTTATTTCTCTTATTTCCTTTCTATCTTTTACTTTCAGATACCTCTCACACACTAAAAATGAGGTGTAAATGTTTTACACTTTCTTTTATACATCATTTTTTATCTCTCTATTATATCAATTATCACATTTTCATCATCTTAATTTTTTATCTTTATTTTGTTTTACTACACTTAACATACCCCAAAAAATAAGATATCAACATATTAATATATTTTTAAAAAAATTAATATTATTTTCTACACTTACCACACCCTAAAGTTAAGGTATCAAAGTTTTACACTCTATTTTGCACACCAGTTTTTATGTCTATGTTCATTTCCTATCATATAAATCACCATATTTTCCATCTTATCCTTTTCCATTTTATTTATTTTTCTTTTTATCTCGTTTTTTTCTACACTTATCACACGCTAAAAATAAGGTGTCAAAATTGCAATACCCTTAAAAAAATAGGATGATTTTTTTCACACTAATTTATTTTACACTTTTTTCACACCTAATATTTTCCTATATTTTTTTTCTTTTCTGTCACAGTAAAATATAAAAAACAAATATTAGGAACAATTTATAACTCTATCAACCTAACCCAAAGAAATACTACTCTATCTCTTAATCAATAAATTATCATGAACACCAAATATTGTCTTCACGTTTATGAAAAATACTCTAAATAGAAACTACTCTATACATCATTTTTTTATCTCTCTATTACATCAATTATCACATTTTCATCATCTTAATTTTTTATCTTTATTTTTCTTTACTACACTTAACATACCCCAAAAAATAAGATATCAACATATTAATATATTTTTTAAAAGAATAATATTATTTTCTACACTTACGACACCCTAAAATTGAGATATCAAAGTTTTACATTCTATTTCGCACATAATTTTTATGTCTATGTTCATTTTCTATCATATAAATTACCATATTTTCCATCTTACCTCTTTTAATTTTATTTAATTTTCTTTTTATCTCTTTCGTTTTTAAACTTATCACACCCTAAAAATAAGGTGTCAAAGTTGCAATACCCTTTAAAAAATTGGATATTTTTTCACACTAATTTATTTTACACTTTTTTCACACATAATATTTTCCTATATTTTTTCTTTTCTACCATAGTAAAATATAAAAAAAAATTGGGAACAATGTATAACTCTACCAACCTAACTCATAGTAAGACTAGTCTATCTCTTAATCTATAAATTATCATAAACACCAAATATAGTTTTTACGTTTATAAAAAAAATACTATAAATAGAAACTACTCTATTAGTCTATATCCTACCTATAAACTATAATGATACCAAAAAAAAAACCCTCTCAAATGAACAATAGAAAAAAATCTTCTAGATTGTAATAGTATCGATAGATTACCATATTTTCCATCTTATATCTTTTCATTTTATTTATTTTTCTTTTTATCTCTTTTTTTTTACACTTATTACACCCTAAAAGTAAGGTGCCAAAGTTGCAATACCCTTTAAAAAATAGGATGATTTTTTTCACACTCATTTATTTTACACTTTTTTCACACATAATATTTTTCTATTTCTTTTCTATCACAGTAAAATATAAAAAAACAAATATTGGGAACAATGTATAACTCTACCAACCTAATCCATAGCAAGACTACTCTATCTCTTAATCTATAAATTATCACGAACACCAAATATAAATTTTATATTTATAAAAAAAAATACTCTAAATAGAAACTACTCTATATTACTCTATATCCTACCTATAAACTATAATGATACCAAATATTGGAAACAATGTATAACTCTACCAACCTAACCCATAGCAAGATTACTCCATCTCTTAATCTATAAATTATTATGAACACCAAATATAGTTTTTACGTTTATAAAAAAATACTCTAAATAGAAACTTCTCTATTACTTTATATCTTACCTATAAACTATAATGATACCAAAAAAAACCCTCTCAAATGAACAATAGAAAAAATCTTCTAGATTGTAATAGTATAGATAAATTACCATATTTTTCATCTTATATCTTTTCATTTTATTTATTTTTCGTTTTATCTCTTTCTTTTTTACACTTATCACACCCTAAAAGTAAGGTGTTAAAGTTGCAATACCCTTTAAAAAATAGGTTTTTTTCACACTCATTTATTTTACGGTTTTTTTCATACCTAACCTATTTCTTTTCTATCACGGTAAAATATAAAAAACAAATATTGGGAACAATGTATAACTCTACCAACCTAATCCATAGCAAGACTACTCTATCTCTTTATCTATAAATTATCATGAACACCAAATATAGTTTTTACGTTTATCAAAAAAAATAGTCAAAATATAAAGTACTCTATTACTCTATATCCTACCTATAAACTATAATGATACCAAAAAAATCAGAAGACTATCCCATCCACAAAAAAAAAGTGTCGTTGCCAGAATCTGGCCTTATGCGTGCAACAACTCCAATAACCTATAAGGTCAAAACAATCGTCATTTGTACTAAGCACATTAAGTGATCTGTTGTGCCGGTTTAAAGGTCAAATCGAGACAAAAAAATGTGCCCTCCAGTAAACAGTGAAAAAAAAAAGTCCCCAAATGTAATAGTATAGATTCACTCCTCACATCTCTTATGGTCTCTTATCATCTTAATATCTTATATAGGAATATATTAGGTGAAACCCATGAAAATAATTTATCTATACTAGAGTAACCCCTCCAAATAAGATAAATAATAACAAATGAAGCATTTTCCACTCAAATTTTTTTAAACCTTTCTCCTATGCCATTTGAAGGACGTTAATCATATCCAAAGCTCTACCATCAAGATGCTCAGAGAATCAAGATTCCTCACAAAGTCACCAACTTAGGACCTAGCTACTGTTGGAGTATTATCATCTTTGTATAACATATCCTTAGTATAGGTTGTTATGATTTGTTGTTATGTTTAAATTGTTACGATTATTGTATATTCTCCTTTATCTTCTCGATTAGTTTTGCCTCATACCTCTGTATATAATGCTTATATCTCAACCTCAGTTTAACATCGTTGGACGCAAATGGGTCTTCCGGGTAAAGCGCAACAATGATGGCACCATCTCTCGCGATAAAGCTTGGCTAGTTGCAAAGGGTTTTCATCAACGCCCTGGCCTTTATTTTAAGGACACATTCGGCCCAGTTATTAAACCGCAGACAATCGAACTTGTTCTCTGCCTTGCTCTTTCCCATTGTTGGCCCATTTGCCATATGGACGTGAACAATGTTTTTCTCCATGAATACATCACTGAGGATGTGTATATGTCTCAGCCAGTAGGTTTTGTGCATCTTCAACTTCCTCATCATGTATGCGAGTTACATACGGCTTTATACGGGCTCAAACGAGCTCCACGAGCTTGGTTTCATGCTTTACAGAGTTTTTTGCTTAATTATGGCTTCAGTAATTCAAAAACTAACAGATCTTTGTTTATCTATAAAAATGGCTCCATTGTTGCATATTTTTTGGTCCATGTGGATGATCTTCTTCTTAATTACTATAAATCAAGGCTCCTTTTCTCAATAAGTTCAGGACTTCTCTTATCAAGGCCTTCTCTTTAAAAGACCTTGGTTTTCCAAATCATTTTCTGGCAGTTAAAATTCTACCTACACAACAAGGTCTATTTCCCACTCAGCACCACTACATCAGACAACTTCTTGACCGTGCCAATATGACAGGTGCCAAACCAGTTTCAACTCCAATGTCAACCACTTTTTCTTCTGCATCTGAACCAGACTCTTCTAGTTGTGATGCCCAGTTATATCGCAACTTAGTTGGGACTATCCACTACCTCTCCTTTACTAGACCTGACATTGCTTTTCCCGTCCACAAGTTGTCTCAACACATGCAAGCCTCCACCTCTACTCATCTACAAGCTCTGAAGCTTGTTTTGCGTTATCTAAAGCTCACGATTGATCATGGTTTACATCTAACTAAATCTCACAATCTGTCTCTTACAACATTTTGTGATGCTGACTGGGGTGGTGACAAAGGATATTTTAAATCAACGGGTGCTTATATTGTTTATCTTGGCTCTAATGTTATTTCTTGGGCCTTCAAAAAGCAACCTACAGTTGCTCGTTCTTCCACTGAGGCGGAATATGGAACAATTACATCTACTACAACTGAACTATTATGGCTGCAACAACTTCTTCATGAGCTAGATGTTTCATCCTCAGTCCTAGTCATTCATTCAGACAATATTGGTGCAACCTATCTTTGCTCCAATATTGTTTTTCACTCTCGAATGAAATATCTAGCTATTGACTATCACTTTGTGTGTCATCTGGTATCTGAAAACAAACTCAAGGTTTCACATGTTCCTTCCAATCATTAACTTGCAAACTTGTTAACTAAATCGTTGTCTATTCCACCTCATAATTTTCTCAAATCCAAGATTGGAGTCGTTGAATCTACATCCATCTTGCGGGGACATGTTATGATTTTTTGTTATCTTTAAATTGTTACGACTGTTGTATATCCTCCTTTATCTTCTCGATTAGTTTTGTCTCATACCTTTGTATATATTGCTTGCATCTCTTCCTTTTCAATATAATACAATTAATTCACAATTTTCTCTATTAGATGTAAAAAAAGAAGTTAAGCCATAATGAGAAATAGGTAGAAAACTTACCATTGGCAACCTGCAAATGATCAGAACCGGTGTAATCAGTCTTGAGAGAGATTATTTAGATCATTTGTGATGTGATATGATGTGAAGCTCTAGAGTCAAAGAGCCATCCAGGAGGTGGCACAGTAGATTAGACAACATGTGCAGAAGGAGGAACATTATTGCGAATGTTTTTGTTTAGTCTGTAGCATTGCAAAGCACTATGACCTCTTTTATTACAGACTTGACAAGTGATATTTAAGGAGTTCTTGCAGCCACGAGGAAGATAAGAAAGTTGCCATGTATTGCTTTTGTCTCGTGCAGAGCAACGTTGTATATAATTAGCAGTCACTGGGGTGGTGGGTTGAAGATGATCATCACGCTGCAAAAACATTTCAAAATCCAACAATTTGTCAAAGAGCTCATCAAAAGGTATTGGAGTGTCACGTGTCCAAATGGAGGCGGTGAATTCGCGAAAGGTTGGTCCCAATCCATTAAGAGTGTGAATGACAAGGTCGATGTCATCGACTGGATAGCTAATTAAGGAAAAGTCATCCGCAATGGAGCGGATAAATTTTAATAGGATGCAACAGAGGAGGAGCCTTTGGAGATGGAGTTGAGGCGCTCTTTTAAGGACATAACTTTTGAACGAGATCGATTGGAGAAAGCATGTTGAAGGGCAAGCCATGCATCATATGAGGTGTTAGAGGATGACATAATAGCTTGAGCTTTGGTATCATTCGATCCCATGAGAGCAATGTAGAGAAACTTGTTTTGTCATACCTAATGTGAGTGGGACTAAAGCCGGCAAAATGAGGCAGTCAGACTGGGACGACCGGCCCGAACCCACAATTTTATAGGGCTTAGGTACTGAAGCACGAATTTTTGCCGGGTATTTTAGCTCGAAATAAATCAGCCTGGTACAGTTTTGAGTTCAGGTCAGGTAGCCCGTCGGGCTTTCGGGTTACTCATATATATTTATATTAATATTTTATTTATATTTAAACAAAGCTGCAACAATGTTGGTATGCTAAGCTAGACGCGTAAGGTTACGTAAATTACAAAGTAGAAAAGCCTAAAACTAAAAAAACTAACTAAAACTCTAAAAACTAAAAAGAAAAGCCTAAAACTAAAACAAAATATCAAGTATCAAACTATTCAAACACTAAAGTCTAAAGTCAGTAAAGGGGGCTAAAGGCAGCGACCACCCATCACGACGTTACTTCAAAGTTTCTTTTTATTCTCCATCTCTCTATCTTCGTGAGTGGGGTGTGCTAATGTGCTCTAAATTTTATCATTTCATTTGACTGTGTTTAAGGGGCCAACCAGCCTAGTGTATTGTTAGAAAAAATTAGATTAATGAAACATTAAAAAGAAACACCTTGGATTTTATATACACATTTTTTAGTAAATTTGGTTTTAACCAAGCCGCTCGCATAAGCTTGCTTCCCGCATAGCCCGGTAATAAATTTGATATACACATTTTTTAATAAATTTGATTTTTTGTCGGGTTTTTTTAGCTCGGTACGCATAAGCCCGCTACTCTCTTCGGACCTGGCTGGGCAGCTTGTTTTGATAGCTCTAAGTAGGACGATTTTGTGACAGAGACATCACCATCAAGAATGGTGGGAGATGGACAAGGGGTAGCACCAGAGACATAACCTTCCAAATCTCGTGCGATAAGAAAAGATGTTACATGTTTGTCAAACCACATTATATTAATTTTTATATATTAAATTTAAATTATTATAAAAAATGAGCATTTTTTCTTAATTTATATCACTACAAGAAATCACTAAAAGAAAAAGCTGATTTAGCTGCAAAAAATAGCGTAGGCCGCGAAACATTGGCTAATTTTTTTCTGTTAGCGTAGGCCAGTCTTGGCTAAGCGGATGCTAATTTGTCATTTATTTTTTAAAAATACTATAATTTTTTAGAGTCCGCCTGGTCCCTGCTAATAATTTATTAATTTTTTTTAGATTTTTATTAGTGGAGGCAGCCTACACTACATGAAAATAGTGTTTTTTTCTTTCTGAAAAAAGCACTTGGCGTAGGTGAGCCTACGCTTACTAAAACATGCTTTAGATCCCATTTCCCTCCTCCATCTAATTTCACAAAAAACCCTAGCTGAATTGCTTTCTTCTCTTCCTTTCACTCCTTCTCTACCGCTTCCCTACAAACCTCAAACCACAATTAGAAAAACAATCAGTAATGACCCCTAATCCCTATTATTTCTTCCTCGTGTAGCTCCATTGCCTCCACACTCCCTGACCCTAACTCCAGCCACCGCCCACCAGCGAGAGACGCCCTGCCCCTGTGTTCGCGCGCGCCGCGCGTCTGGCCATCACCGCCGGCGTCTAGTCCCTGTTCGTCCAGCTCCGGCTCTCCAGCAACCAGCCTCCAAGAGACGCCCTCTGTTCGCGCGCGACGTCTGCTACTTCTCGGTTCGTTCAGTTGGTCATCAGTATCCCTGTTCGTCCAACTCCAGCCACCGGCCTCCAAGAGTGCGGCATTGTAACGTCGCATTGGTTTGGTCCCCTCGCAGCATAAGCTCTGCTGGCAGCTCCACCGCACCACGCCATCATCGTGTCTCATCATCGAGGCTGATTTCGTTTTGTAAGTCTTCACTCTTTCTGTTCTAATATACTCCCTAGGGTTTTGGTTTCGAGATTAATTAATTAATTCCCATCCATCTATGATTCTTCTGGTTTGCAATTGCAGATTCCTTTGATAAAAAATTGTGTGCATCACTATTCATATCAATACTTATATCAAAAACTTTTATTTTTTATATGAATTTCTTCTCTATGGTCTATAGATGATATATTTGGTTTTCTTGACTAGGTGGACCATGCATAAACATGAGTATCTAAGGTAGAAAGCTTCTACTCAAGACTTTCTCTGGCTTATGCCGTAGCTTTACTATTAAATAAAAAATTATGGAATTATCATTTTATATCCAATGATTCCAATCCATATTCACCGTTAAATTTGGATTTAATTAGGTCGTGTGTTTATTCGGTCCATGCATAACCATGTTATTCTAATTCAAGTGTTTCTGTCTTGTTCCAATTATATCCTAACATTGAGATTTTTAGAATAAATAAAAAAGACATACCTTTCCAAAGAATGGGTGGCCATGCATCATAATTTTGGTGGAGGGTTGCTTTATGTTTTGTTATGCTTTTACTTAGCTTATTAGTTGGGAGATTGCAGGGCACCCTTTGTTTTTGAAGAGTCATATTATTTACCGGTATGCTTAATCCTTCTGCAAAGAGTAAGGCTTCATTTGGTTTGTCTAGGTGACTTCTTTCATAATTTCTTCTCTCTAGCTAGATGGGTTCTGAAAGCTCTCCCTTTTGTTTTTATACCATATAGGCATATAAGCCCCCCTCTTTAGTCCTTGGTACATATTTTATATAGGTGAGTGTAGTTATGATGCGTGAAAAATCATTCACAAATTTTATATATGTGGAGAAACCAAATAGAATGAAGTCAATTCATTAAGCTTCTGTATGCTCAACTCATTTTGTTTTATCTTGTCATGCATCAATCAGAACACCCAAATTAAAGTACCTTTACATTAGCCACAGTAAACTAACGTTAATTACTAGTACTATATATGCTAACTAATAAATTCAATAAATATATCTAACATGATTATTGAATTCATGATTGGTTCCTTGGTGAGTGGTAGGCTGCTAGTGAGGAAGAGGAATAAGCAAGTGATGAGGAATGATTTTGTTTGAATCCATAAAGAGAATTCTACTATAGAAATTGATATGCACTATGTTTCTCAGGATGAAATGAAGCAACTGGCTAAGAGTGAGAGGCTGGAAGTTCATGTGTCAAATGCATGCAACTTGGTGTTGTTTGCAGCAAAGGTTTTTTCGCCTTAATTGAGAGCAGATCATTAGCAGTCATTGCCTCTACCCTGGATTCTCTCTTGGATCTCTTGTCCGGGTTCATATTGTGGTTTACTGCCCATGCCATGAGAAAACCAAACAGACATCACTATCCAATTGGAAAGAAACGCATGCAACCAGTGGTAAGACTTCATTTAAATTTTAAACTGCAAGGTGATTCAGGCCTTTAAAACTATAGTATATGCAATCTATCAATAAACCAATGTTCGATGGTCTAAGTGAGTAAGTGACAAGGAATTTAGTTCCCCTCAAGTAAGGTCTTATTTGAGTCTTATGCAAGAAACTTCCTAAGAAGAAAATCAAACCACTTAATTAGGTTCAATCTAACAACTTGTCTCAGTCAAAGTCTTGCATGTGTTTGTATTTAGCCTTTAATTTGGAGGATCACAAACCAAGTTAGAAGCTCTTCCATATATATATTTACACCTTTAACAAAGTTGTCCACACCTTTATAAAATTAATTAATTTTAAAATCTTCCCCCTTCTTACTCTCCCTCCATCTCCTAATTAACCCTCCCCTCACCCTTCATATTCCCAAACACATATTGTTAGTGTTAGCATGATGAAATTTCTTAGCTTAATTCTCTACTTATACATGTATATTGCCATGTAATCATTAATTTACATTATTTAATTATGTTGAATCATTAGCCTTAATGAATATTTGAACCCAAAGCAAGACGTACCACAATAATTTATAAGTGATATTTAATGAATAATTTGAACAACTAGCTTTAGTGAATAACCTTTATTTAATTCAGACATCCCCAGTTATAAACACATAGGATCCTTTGCCTAAAATATTTACTAAGAGTATTTAAATGATGATGATACTAATAAGTTCTGGACTTTAAAATTAAGATATAAAAGTATATGCATGCTACCCATAATTCGTCGTGAGTTGATCATGCTTGAAAACCAGCTTCCAATGTTTGTTTTGACCATTGTTTGAGTTAATAGTTACTACTAATTTCCCTGAACAACAATGCACAAGTCTTGAAGCTCTTGCATTTCAATTCTTCTACCAATTGCTGCAATCCGAGTCAAATTGGGTTGATTCCTTTTAAATCTTCAATGATTCTGTAACCTTTTCTTTGTTTAGAAGATTTATCAGTTTAATTATGCCATTGAAGTGTAATAATGCACTGCATTTTCAGGTTTTTGATCTAGTTAAACCAACAGAACTCTGCAAGGGAATTGCTGCTAATGATTAATGAGGGGCTACTTTTTCATGTTCTTGCCAAATCTTTTCAGGGTAAATTTTTTAGACTTTTTAAATTCTTTTTAAATCTTTCCCTTACTATCTTTGTATCAAGAAGCAATTTTCATAAATAATACTAGTATATAATACCTAAATTGCAAATTGATATGGGTATAATCCCTCCTATAAATAGGACTGAGCAAAGCATTGTGATATTATATCTGTATCTCTGCAACATACACAAGTATGGGACAAGTGAAGAACATAATGCCTAAGCATCTAGAACATTTATCATGATCAAGATTCATAAGAGTCCACTATCAATCTCCTTAATGTTTATCAATTCTGCATAATGGAGGACTAATATTTTAGTTATATCACATCAAACTACTATAAATTCCATGTCACCTATGATGTAATATTGAGTCATGGCGATTCCCTTGTTCCAATAGCTATACTAATATTTTATGATAACAAGGACTACCTTGTTTTAGTGACCATTGATTGCCAAAGTGCATTTGATAGGGTTCTTGCTTCTATACCTTTCAAATGCCAGGTTTGTGATTCATTCATTTTCTATTTATTTACTTGGAAGGTGTTTGCCTAAGATTTGAATTAGCTAACAGAGAAAAAAACATAATTATTATTATTATAATGGGAACCATGTTATATGTGCACTTATGATAGAAAATCTGTGTGGAGAAGTAATCCTATTCTTACCAGGTGGACTGATAATAACTGAACATGTGGCATTCAATAGTCTGATAGTTAGTTTACTCTTTATCTTAATGTATTTCTTCTTTTACAAAAGAAAAGACTTGTGTGGTAGCAAAGTTTTAGTACTTTTTGCTACTTGAAAAAGAAAGGAATTAAGAAACAGACCTTGCTTTTTATAGCTGGTGTTTAATACTAATAATGTCATATCTTAATTTGTCATATCTTGAATCAAGATTTTGGGATTCTGTTAGTCTTGTAGCTTGATGTAAATCCCTAGGATTATGTCATATCTTAATGTGTACTAAATCTTATTCAACCTTTATTCCGTTACAGGAACAAGCAGCCAATGAAGCACCTGTTGCTGCTTCTAAGAAAACTTTTGAGGCAAATTTCCAAAATTGCTCTGAGGATTATCTTGCAACAAGAGAAGTTGTTGCATCTGCTACTGCCGCTGTGGCAAAATCCAGAAAGGTAGCTTATTGGCTTATTTACCACACAGGCATTCCATATGCATTGGTTTGTAAATATAACATAATAAAAACAATTCAGCCTCATTTTTTAGCTCAATGATGTACCAATTCAGCCTCATATTGTAATCTTTAATTTGAATATTTAGTTTAGCATCCATATCAAATTCTTCTTGACAATATTGTGTGTGTATGTTTTACAATAGTTGTGTGTGTATGGTAATATTTGGATTTTTGACATTGAGATTTATTTTTTCTAACTTATGGTAGCAATTTGACAGATGTTATCATAACAGGTTGGTAATATTCAACAGATAATTGTGTTCTCTATCTCTATACATATTGGTTTATTGATGGTATGGTATTGTTATTGTCTCAATGAAGGTAATAATGGAACTATTGATGGTCAAGGGAGTATCTGGTGGAGCAGGTTTAGGAACAAAACTCTGGATATTGCTAAAAGAATTTTTATAACTCTTTAACTATAAATATTGGTTGTCAATTCTAAAATTGATGGGATTGTATCATAGGAACACTAGAAATTAGAAGATCAAAGAGATCTATTTTTAATATACTTTGATCATAAATTTGACATGATGATCTACATTTGTTAGGCATGATGCTGGGTTGAAATGGGTTCTCTTTTTTCAAGATACAAATGGACTTCTCTTTAAGGTTAGTTGCTTTAGCATTTCTAATTTAAGCTACTTTTTTCTAATTCACCTATCTGTATATTGTGAGTATTCATAGAGAGTTTGATTCTGATGTGATTGGAATAAATGTCCATAGAGAGTTTGGTTCTGATGTGCCATTAAAATTAATTCATATCTGCTTATTTTAATGAATTTGCTGATTTTCCATATTGTCCTATTAATTGGTAATTTTTAATCTATGGTAAGATAGTAAATGCATGCATTTTCTGTTCTATGTGTTTAGTTTCTAAGAACTAATAGACGGTTGGAGCTTCTTCTGAACTAGAGAACTGAAAGGGAAGAGGCCACTGGTTCCTCTTAGTATAGAGGTAAGATGGTTAAAATGTATACTAAGCATTGGTTTTACAACCTCTGTATCTAGCGAGATGGTAAAACTTTCTTATTTTAGAAAAGGAAAGAAGTTAATATTTAATAAATCTTTAAAGATATTCTTTCTTACAACACTTTGGATTAGACTATCAGAGCTTATAGAATTTATACCGTCTTTTTTTCAGAGTTTGAAGTGGGTTGCTGATTAAAATTCAGTGCACATGAATTGTATTATACCCGTGCTGTTTGTAACTGGAATTAGCAGAGTCTAACACTATAAAAGTTGGTCCACTTTAATTTTTTTTATTTGTTGGTAGTGTTGTGGATGCAATGCGTATCATAAGCTCGTGGATCACTTGAACTTGTTTCAAGAGACAAATTGCTATCTGAACTCAAGTTTCAATTATAAAGGTCCTGGATGGGATGATCTTAAGTTCAGGTATATGGACATAGATAGTGACAATGATGATATATTTCCCATTTCATGAATGAATTCCCTGCTTATGTGTCTGATCATATGGAATTTTAGTTTGGGTGTATAGCTATATGTCAGAGACAGGATTGCTTTGTATAGTAATATGTTTATATATGTTTATAAACAGCATCAGAACTCATTTTACAAAAAACAGTTTATTAGCGTCGGCCAGCCCTAGCTAAGGTAGCCTTCGCTGATATTAGCGTAGGCTAGCACTAGCTAACTTTAGCGTAGGCCAGCCTCAGCTAAAGTAGCCTTGGCTGACATGCTGACATGAGCGTAGGCTAGCCTACGCTAATGAAGCGTCTGCCTAACCTTCCCTACATTAGCGTCGGCCATTTAGCAATTAGTTGGCATCTACGTAGCATCCCAGTTAGCGTGGGCTGGCCGACGCTACTTAGCGTCGGGCTTACCACATATATTTGCCTCGAGGGTTTTAGCGTGGGCCACTATGCCGACGCTTGGCCGACGCTAATTTAGTGTTAACGTCCATTTTCGCTGTTTAGCGTGGGCTTTTGGCCTACGCTAATGAGTCTTTTTCTTGTAGTGAATTCAGTTTTTTTGCGACGGCTTCTCTACGACGGTCCTGAGGCGTCGCTACAACATTAAATGCACTGTTCAGTGCAATTAATTATTAGAGACGGCCTAGCCGTCGTTAGGAATTGACAGTAGCAACGGCTGGGCCGTCGCTATAATTATAATTTTTTTTTTGAAAATAAATAAAAATGAAATGTATCGAAGATTTTAGAGACGACAGACCGTCGCTACATTAAAAATAAATTTTAAATTTGCACGCACATTTTTTTAAAAAGTACCTGCACGCGTTAAAACCCCCTCCCCTCTTCCTCCATTTCGAAATTCCTTTTCCTCCAAAATCCCTTTTCCTCTCATACAGTCATCCCCTATTTCTGTCCCCTCACCCTGTTTGTTTTGAAAAATTGATCGATTAAAATGTTCCTCTCCTTCATAGGATCGTTTTAAACCGATCAATTTTCAAAATAGTTGCCTGTAGGTGACGTTAGAGCTCGTTCCAGAGTTATTCCCTTTTCGGAGTCGCAACAAGTAAGTTTTTTAAGGCTTTAATCAATTTATTTGAAATTAATAGTTTATTTGTTTTATTAATTTATTAATGTGATATAGGAATTATGTTTATTTGTAATTAATAGTTTATGTGTAGTTAGTTTTTTTATTAATTTATTTTTTTGCAATTAGGTTTATTTGTAATTAATAGTTTATTTGTAAATAGTTTATTTGTAATTAATACTTTTAATTAATTAATTTATTTGTATTTAGGTTTATTTATTTTATTAATTTATTAATGTGATATAGGAATAAGGTTTATTTGTAATTAATAGTTTATTTAATTTATTTGTAATTATTAGTTTATTTGTTTTATTAATTTGTTAGTTTATTTGTTTTATAATGTCTATAGTAATTATAATTAGTTTTATTAATTTTATTAGTAATTAGTATATTAGTAATTATTTTATTAATCAGTATATTAGTACATGTAATTAGTTTTTTTTAAGTTATATAATTAATAGTTTTGTATATAATGTCTATAGTCATTAGTGCCTAGGATGCATGGTAGAGGTGGAGAGAAGATCCCACCTAGTAGAGGGAGGGCCCTCCATCCGGGCGAGCTTCGACAACAGGCAACTCGCGCGATACGGGTAAGGGCCAACCTCTCTCACTTACACGCTGATCAGATGTCGGAGCATCCATATACTTCAACGTCGGCAGGTGCCATGCAGACTTCTTCTTCCTCCCCTCCACCATCTGCTCCGACGCAGTTCGATGGTACGAGGTTCATCCCGATACCGGGATTAGTTCAAATTCCTCAAGTGCAGGAAGACATTGTGCCCGAGATAGACCCTGACGATGTTCAGGATGACCTGGATAAAGATGCTGACCAGGAGTCTGATGAGGAGCCAGCTCGGTTCCAGGGTGTCAGGTCAAGCAGACCTCATGAGACAGACGCTCGAGGTCGGGTTATTATCCGACCATTTGGTCGGGGGTGAGTTTGTTTAATTTTATTTTCTTCTTTAGAATTGATATTAATATTGAATCTTTAATTGTTTTAACTGTTAATATTGGATATTTTATTTTGCAGGTGGGTGCCTAACGCCCCACCTGTCGCAACCATTGGTCATGCGATCCGTTCGTAGTTCCAGGGTCCTCACTACCTTTGGGAGGTCACCCCAAAGGATGTTAGGGACAAGTGGTGGCAGGAGTTCACAGTAATTAAAACCCTATTCACTTTAAATTTTTTCTTAAAATATGTCAATTTGGCAGGACTTACCATATTTTTATTTTGCAGAGCCGAGTTACTTGAGACCCTTCTGATGAGGCCTAAATCAAGAAGGTGTATGAGCAGAGGGTTGCTCGTCGCCTTCGAGATATGATGAACAAGGCTCGGAAGGCCGGGAAGAGGCCCTCATGGTGTGATGAGGAGGCTGGGAGGGTCTTTTGGCCTACTGGGACTCTGCAGAATTCAAGGGGAAGTCCGCTCGTAACGAGAGCAACCGAGCTTCTCAACGCGGGGGGGCAGTCCACACCACGGGCCGCAGGGCCCACCATGAGGTGGCATTGGATATGGTATGTATAAACAAACACTCTTCTGTATTATGTTTCTATTTGTTGTTAAATTAATTAATTTGTATAATTTTCCTGTGTAGCGACGACAGCTTGGGCGGGAGGTCGAGCTAGACGAGTTCTTTGCTGCCACCTACGCCAAAAAGGGTGGTGGTTTGGTAGATGACCGGGGCCGGTCCACCTATGTAAGTGTTTTTTTATATAATTTCATATTTATGCAATTGAATATATAACAAATTACAAGGAGCACCTGAGGGAGGTGGAGTCACAAATGGGGGACACCTCCATGACTGATGCCTCCACCAAGCTGGAGATATGGAGGGATGTTGTGGTTGGCAAGACCCGAGGCCGTTGTTATGGCACAGGGGACTTGGCCTCCAACATTCATCCAGGTGTGACCAGCTTGACTCAGGAGTCCCGGGCTCACCCGAGCGAGAGTACTGACGGGTCCGGGTCACGACATTCTAGAGAAGAGGTGCTGCGCCAGGAAGTCGAAGTAGTAAAGGAGCAGTTTCGGCAGGCCATGGCAAAGACTGTAGATTTGGAGGATCAGTTAGCACGACTTTGAGGACAAATGCAGCAGATCCTGGACGCCCAGGCTCTAGGTCAGGCTCTCGCTCAGACTCAGGCACAGCCGCACCCCCATTATGATCCCACCATGGATGACCAATCGGTGGATGATGAGGACGAGCAGCCCACCCCACAGCCCCAGCGCCGTCGCCGCCATTGATTTCTTTATATTTATGTTTTATTGTATTATTTTTTAATAGAGTTTGTGAATATATTTTTATATATATATATGATTTTTTTAGTATTGTTTTTATAATTTTAAATGTAATAAATAATAAAAATAAATAATAATAAATTTAATTAAAAAAATATACCCATAGCGACGGCCATGGTCGTCACTACAACCGTCTCTAGATAAAAAAAATTAAAAAAAGAATTAATCTTAGTGACGACTATGTTTTTAGAGACGACGACTAACGTCAGCCGTCACTACTGTATTTACGACGAGCCACTTAGCGACGTCCACGTGGTCGTTGCTACGCAGCTTGTAGAGACGGATTTTCTGTGTGTAGCGATGGCCCTTGGCTGTCACTAAAAATGAAATTTCTTGTAGTGTATTATCTCTAATGTTTTTTATACGAAACAAAGATGCATATTTGTTTGTTTCTAATTATAACATAGATCCACTTTCAAATGCATTTGTTGCTAAAATCCTATTTCCCATCTATGTGGATGATGTATTAGGGATACTTTTTAACAAAATTTAATTATATGACATTGTTAATGATAATAAATTTATTTAAATGTTTTTCATTGGTTATGATGATTTAGCCATTTTTGCACTTGTGGCATGACTCACAATAAGGAAAGATGACCATGTTTCATAAAACTAGCTGATAAGCTAATATGTTAGCTTTATAAATTATAAGTATTTGGTAAAAGTAGTTAGTAAAGTAATTGATAAATGTAAGATGACATAAAAGGATAACTAACATAAGTTTCATATTTTTCACACACACACACATATTCTATCATTTTCTCGGTCACCCAAGTGGTACACTTTATCCATCACCTAAGTGAGTGTACCAAAATCATTATTCAATTATAATAACAATTTTTCTAACATGTGTAACCTTGCACATGATAATAAATCAAAAGTGAAAAGGTTTTATTGAAAATTGTAACTTTTAATATTACCAATAGATTGAATATTGTGGTAGTTGCAATTTCAAATAAAATCTTTCCACTTTTGATTTATTATCATATGCAAAGGTTGCACATGTTAAAAAAACCCTTATAATAACTAAGAGATGTACACTTTATTTACTACAAACAACTTTGAATTTGTACGGATACACTAAACTGATAATTATATGCAATACATGATCATGGGGTGTATTTGGTAAAACTAGCTGATAAGCTCCGAGCTTATATGCTAGCTTATTAAGTTAAAAGTGTTTGATAAAACCAGCTCATAAGCTAGGTAATCAATGTAAAATGACATAAAAAGATGTAAAGAGAAAACAAATAGAAAATTGTATTAAAATATGAGAGATAAAAATAGAAGAAAAAAATAAGCTATAAGCTAGAAGCTATAAGCTAACTAAAGTAACTTGTAGCTTATAAGTTAGAAGCTCCTAAAATAAGCTAATAGCATGTGCATTACCAGACAATTTCATGTTGGTCAAACTAGCTTATAAGTTAGTCAAATAAGCTTGTAACTAGTTTAATGGCCTTACCAAACACACTCTATGAGTGTATTTGGTAAAATTAGTTGATAAGTTAATCGGTAGCTGATAAGCTAACTACTAGCTGATATGTTCATAGCTAATAAACTTCGAGCTTATAAGCTACCTTATGAAATTAAAAGTGTTTGGTAAAGCTAGCTAATAAGGTAGGTAATAAAAATGTAAAATGACATGAAAAGACGTAAAAAAGACAAAGAGAACAATATATTAAAATATAATGGATGAAATTGGAAGAAAAATAAATAAGTTACAAGCTAGAAGTTAGAAGGTAGTTAAGTGGTAGTTTGTAGCTTATAAGCTAAAAACTTCTAAAATAAGTTAGAAGTTTGTGCTTTACCAAACATTTTTATATTGGTCAAACTAACAAATAAGTTAGTGAAATAAATTAGTAGTTGTGGTCTTCCCTACCAGAATCTTTATTCAATTATAATAGCTAAGAGATGTACAATTTATTTACAACAAACAACTCTAAATTTGTACGAATACACTAAACTACTAGATATTCATTAACTGATAATTATATGCAATACATGATTATATATTCATTGCGAAGTGAATAATTATAATAAAATACTAGATAGGCTCACTCTAAATATGATATATCTTGACAGTACAACCACTATCAAATTTTGATAAAATTATTAATATGAAAGTCAAATTGAATTATTGTTAAAATTAATTAGAATATATTAATTTCAAAGTTCCAAACTAACTTTAAATTAACCACAACATTATTGATATTCACACCAAACAATAATTATTGGGAACCTAAATTTGATGCAAATGAATCTTAGCTACTTTATTCAAGTATTCAACATTACAGCATCAATTATTAATATCTCCCCACAAATATTTTATCAATTATCGCTAGGACCGCAATGACCCGATTTTGTAAGCAACTGAATCAAATTGTAGGTTTACGAGTAAATAGTATTTGAAGCGTGTTCTCACCTCACGAGTCACCTTAAAATAATTTATATTTTTTTTTATTAAAAATCATGACATCAGTTGAATTTATAATATATTAAAAAATATTAAAAATTTACTAAGGGTATGTTTGTCAGTTGAATTTTGGAGAGGACAATAAACCCTTCCCCCTTTGTGTTTGTGAACTTGAGTATTTTACAAAGTCTTTCCCTCCTCTTCTCCCCCTCCATTCTCCCTCTAACCCTTCCATTTTCCTCCCCTCTAAACTCACAAACACACCTAAAAATATTTTTTTATATTTTTAATTAGTGTTATTAAGACACTTATTAGAATTTCTCATAGTATTTTAATCTCACGTGTACTATATAATATTATTGCTAATTTATTGATATTTCTTTATAACTAAAAAAATTATTTTAAATAATTATATGTTTTAAAATTTAAATAAGAACATGTAAATGGGTTGTTATATGTAAATTATCAATATAGTTTTTAATCAATGTATTTTAAAAATTTAAATAAAAAATTTAGAAGATGTGGATAACATTAAACTTACGCAATAATGCGAAAGTTTATAATTTATTAATTAATTACTTTATCAAAAAGAAAAATATATACTTTTATAAAGATGTTTTTTATTTTTATAATTTTAAAATAAAATATGGATTACTCAAATATAATATATAGAGTAGTAAAAAGATAAATAATAATTATAATATTTAGAGTAAATTATCTCAGCCCCTTTTAATTTAATTTACACCTTTTATACAAACCCTCTCTACAAATTATCTCGTATTTTATAAATATATCACACTAACATCCTCATCCATTATTTTTGTATTAAATTGATGAAAATATCTTCTAATACTTTCATCAAGGGGTTTTCCCAGTTGACCTTACCTCTCACCCGGCTGACCCGTAAGGGTCATGCTTTTGTGTGGGATGAGAAGAGTTTTGTGGAACTTAAGGAGAGACTGACCATCACCCCGGTATTGGTATTGCCGGATTTGACCAAATCCTTTGAGGTATACAGTGATGCTTCGGGGAAGGGTTTAGGCTGTGTTCTGATGCACGAAAGGAGGGTAGTGGCTTATGCCTTTAGACAACTTAGACCCCATGAGGAAAACTACCAAACCCATGACTTAGAGTTAGCTGCGGTGGTGTTTGCCCTCAAGGTGTGGAGGCACTACCTTTATGGTGTGCGGTTTGAGGTCTTTAGCGATCACAAGAGCTGACGTGTCTCTTTGATAAAAAAAACTCAACATGAGGAAAAGGAGGTGGATGAAGTTTTTGAAGGATTACGATTTTGAGCTTAGGTACCACCCGGGCAAGGCCAATGTGGTGGCCGATGCCCTGAGTAGGAAATCCTTGCATGCAGCATCCATGATGGTGCATGAGTTGGAGCTGTTAGAAAAGTTTAGGATTCTGAGACTGGAGGTGAGTTTTGAGGGAGATAGTATGAAGATCTTTAGGCTTGAGGTGACCAATGACTTGAGGGGTAGGATTAAGGAAGCATAGGCCTCAGACATAGAGCTCCAGTCCCGGAAGGGACAACCAGGGTTTTCCGAGTCAGGGGAGGGAATGATTCTCTTCCAAGGGAGAGTCTGCATCCCCAAGGGGGGGTAGTCTGAGGCAGGAGATTTTGGAGGAGACCCATAGGAGCAAGTTCACGGTACATCCTGGTATCACCAAGATGTATCAAGATTTGAGGAGCATGTTTTGGTGGGACAGAATAAAAAGGGAGGTAGCTGAGTTTGTTTCTAGGTGCCTTATATGTCAGCAGGTTAAGATAGAACACCGGAAACCCTCTGGTACGCTTCAACCTTTAGAGATTCCCGAGTGTAAGTGGGAGGCCATAGCCATGGACTTTGTCATGGGGCTACCTAGGGTCCCAGCGGGATTTGATGCCATTTGGGTCATAGTGGACTGGATGAAAAAGTCAGCCCACTTCCTACTAATCAGGGCGACTTATCCCTTGACCAAATTAGCAGACCTATACATCAAGGAGATTGTGAAGCTCCATTGTGTACCCTCCAGCATAGTATCGGATAGAGATCCTAGATTTACCTCTAGGTTTTGGAACGCTTTATACTAAGCCTTCGGTACTAAACTAAAGTTTAGTACCGCTTACCACCCTCAGACTGATGGACAGTCAGAGAGGATCATCCAGACCCTAGAGGACATGCTTAGGTCTTGTGTTTTAGAGGATAAGGGTAATTGGGATAGGTACCTGCCACTCATAGAGTTTGCCTACAACAACAGTTTCCATAGCAGTATAGGTATGACACCCTATGAGGCTTTGTATGGTAGGAGATGTAGGTCACCCCTGTGTTGGTGTGAGGTGGGAGAGAGAGGTCTGTTAGGTCCGGAGTTGGTGCAGGAAACCACAGATAAGACTAAGAGGATTAGGGAGAAACTGGTAACTGCGCAAAGATGGCAGAAAAGTTATGCTGACAGGAGAAGGAGGGACTTAGAGTTTGAGGAAGGTGATCATGTGTTCTTGAAAGTCACTCCCATCACCGACATTGGTAGGGCTATTAAAGCCAAAAAGTTGAATCCCCATTTTGTTGGTCCTTTCCAAATCTTGTAAAGGATTGGTTCCCTTGCATACAAGATAGCCCTTCCACCCCACTTAGCCAATATTCATGTCGTGTTCCATGTCTCACAACTCAGAAAATATGTCCATGACTCTTCCCACATCATAAGTTCAGAGTCAGTACAATTGAGGGAGGATCTGACGATTCCTACAAGGCTTACACAAATTATTGACCAAAGTGTTAAAACCCTGAGGAACAAGACCATCCCGTTGGTAAAGGTGCTTTGGGAGGGTCAATCACTTGAGGAGGCGACATGGGAGGAGGAGGAGGACCTTCGTCCTCAGTTTTCGGAAATATTCAATTGAGGTAATGGATTTCATGTTTATTCTTTCTATAACCAATTTTGAGGACAAAATTGTTTTAAGGGAGGTAGAATTGTAACATCCCGCTAATTATTAATAATAACTGGTGAGAGGATTTAGGGTAATGAATTTTGAAGATAGTAATGAGGAAAAAGGTAAGGAAGTGGTAAGAGAAGGACTAAGAGTCTAAAGTAAGAAAAACATGTTTCAGTTTTCTCGCTCAAGCGAGAATAGGCTCGCTTGAGTGAGTTATGCAACAAAAATGAGGATGTTGGGTCCTGCATATCTCGCTTGAGCAAGAATGGTCTCGCTCAAGCGAGAAACAAGGGAGATTTAGGGGCTCTCTGGACGTTTTTCACTCGAGCGAGATGTTTCTCGCTCAAGCGAGAATCTTCCAGAGAGGGGTCATTTTCTGGTCTATTCTCGCTCAGGCGAGAAGCTTCTCGCTTGAGCGAGAATGAGAAAGGAAACTTGACCCCGAGCCTCTCGCTCAAGCGAGAGAATCTCGCTTGAGCGAGAACTCACTTCTAACTTAAAAAAAATTCATTTCAGCTCATTTTCATACACGTTTTCTTCCCCCTTTTTCCCACTCTTAGAGAGAGAAAGAGTGCTCTAGAGAGAGAGAGAGAGAACTCTTTGAAGGCTACAAGAAGACTTCCTCCTCCGATCAAGCTCACTCCCTCCTTGGATCTTCCTCCTCAACCTCTCACCTTCTCCGTTTCTCCTCGTTTTCCCTTACTCTAAGGTAATTGTGATTCTCACTCACTTTCTTTCTTGGTTGCTATCCTATGTATGACCATATTCTTGCTTCCCTTACTATTATTATTGATTGTGGCTGTGTTTTGACAAACCTAGGGTAGATTATTGTATTGATTGACTTCATGAGTTTGGTCCCAAACCCTAGGGTAGTGGATTTGGGTATTTTTGCACGATTGAGTTATTAACTGTATTCATAAGCATTCATGGGCCTTTGGCCATCATTGAACATATTGCAAAGGTCCTTGGACCATTATAGTGCCTTCGGGTTATCATAGAGCTTTCGAGCTATCACAGGGTCTCCGGACCATCACAGGCCTTCAGGCACTCATGTTTAAGAAAGACGGGGTGATCTCATCGACCTCTCGGCCAAGGGGAAGATGGGGGATCCTCACCCTAAAAATAAATCGAGCCATGAACCATGCATGTTTAATAAAACTTAAGGCCCTGGACGACGGTCCTTGGCCACATGGTCGAGCGCTCAATCACAGTCACAGATAGCGAAAAGACCCCGGGTGTTAGGTAAAAACACATTACAGCCATGTCTGCATCATTTCATAGACATTAGATATAAGTTGAAATTCTTGATTGTGTTTATTTACTCTTTGTGTGTGTACTTTGATAGTATTATGAAATGTATATGTATGCTTATTGCATCCCAGTTGTCTGACTCCCCACATTGCATACACTCTTATCGCACTCACTGGGACGTTGGTCTCACCCCACTCTGTGGGAATTTACTTTCAGATGTGCGGGGATCTCAGAATGGCCATGGAAGCCAGTAGGAGTTGTTTTGGGGCCAGGGATGCCCTTTTTCTTTTGACTATGCATTAATGTAATTAGAACTCTTTTGTATAGGTATAGACTGATTCATTTTGATAGGATAGAGCTGTACATGTGGGCCCTCCGGGTTGTATTGTATATCCAGGACATATGTATGATTATAGCCTGTTATGCCAAATAACTATGTTGTAATTGAGCCCTATGTGGCAATTATGTTGACAGTTACTTAGATTGATCGTGTATTCGATGTTTAAGCTTTTGTAAGTGTTGGATTACTTAAGCGATTAATTGTTATGTATGTCGATATCGAAAATGCACGAAATAATTTCATGAATTCGAAAGTAGTGCTCCCAACAGTCATTATTTCTGATTTTAGAAATTAGGACGTTACAAGAGGGATCTACAGATATATTATCACACCCAGGGGCAACAAATGTAGACGTTTGATTTGTGAGAGAACTATCATAAGAAGCAAACATTACTTTAGAATCTTGAACTAAGTCATCCAGAGTTAAACCAGGACTTGCTTTCTCATTACTAGTAATTGTATTCTGAAAATTTAGTGTAATAAGAAAGGTTTCCCCGGAAAATTTTTCAGAAGAACCACTCTCTGGACGTGATTCCACATTTTCAGTATGGTGTAAACTCTCACGATGAGGAAGTATTGGATCACTCAAGTCAATAAAAGTGATTGCAAAGTCAGAAAGCTCAATTCCTTGAATAGAGACTCAAGATGAGACAAAATTGTTGTTGTCCGTTTGAATTCCTTTGGAACTATTTTCAAAAGCCTTCAAAAGCTCTCTAGCAATCTTTCTAGAAACATGTGTTAGATGACCATTGGTCAACTGATGGTGGCTCATCTTAGGCTCCTAGGAAATTTTATTTGGACTTAACTTTCCTGTATCATTTGCTGCATTTGGTGCCATGACTACAATAGACAAGTTCTTTTTTCCACTGCAAATATTGTTGTACTGCTATCTGTGATCCATAAGTCACCTTGCAGGAGTTATGCCTTCTATGCAACTAAGCCCTTTGAGCAGAAGTGTGCTAGGACTATTTGCAAATCCTAAAACTATTTGCAATGTGCTGCTAGGACTGTTTGGATCGTCTTGCAATGGCTGGGACTGTTTGGATTCTTTGCAATGTGCAGTGGCTCTTGTTTGTACAGATTGAAGTTGCTAAATAGAGATTTTAAAGAGTGAAATTAGGACTGTACTGAATTAGTCATGTTTTGAAATTGTAATGAGAGCTCTTTTAGATAGTGATATTAGTATTGTAGTGAATTAGTAATGTACTAAAATTGTAATAAGAGCTCTTGTTTATCTCTTGTACTGAATTGTCATGAAATAATAATGAGATTCAAATTTTCAGTACTAAATTGTCATTCAAAAATCTGTTACTACTGCTGTAAAGTATTCATAGTTATTCATCAAATGACTGAATTTGAAAGTGTTCATAGCAATTCATCAAACAATATAAGAGGGTACTTGATGCATTCCCAGCAAAAAATCTATACACAAAAAAGTGTCCACTATGTCTAAATGAAGTTGTGCATCCCAAATGCACTCTTAACTTGACTTGCTTGTGTCATTTGGATTGCAGACCCGAGATGACTTCCACTGTCAGCTTCATTTAAATTCAGATATACATTTGCATTTCCAGCTTGGCTACCATTATGATTTATATGATCCAATGATTCAGATATTAAATTGTAGTCTAGTGATGGCCGCATATTTTAAAGAAAGTTAAATAAACATAAACTTTTACAAATGACAATGTGAAAATTATCTTGTACACATGAATAGAAAACTTGCTCACCGTTAACAACTGAGTAAAAGTATGACCTGTATTTAAAGTATTTGTACGATCACTTGTTGCTACAGATTGTTCCTATATAATTGACAATATAAGTAACATGTATAATAAGAAAAATGATAAGTCATTGAAAAAGAAAGTAAGGAGTAAATTACCATATTTTGTTGAGGCACTCTTTTTATGTGGTATGCTTACCTTTCTCTTTCTAGCCAATTTCTCAACCCAAGATTTAGGCTGTTTTTTACTCTTATATGAGCAATCTCGCTTCTTTATGCCTTTTGCCCCACCAAAATCAATGGTGTTCACATTGTTGTCAATACTTCCATTTGCTAATGATATGGATACATCACACATTGCCATTGATTCTCCTCCATCCATAGACTTTTTAGCTAACATAAGATCAATTATTTTGTTAGACTATTCACAAACTTTGGACAAAAAGGTGTAAGTGTCATGAGATTCAGAGGCTTTATTTGTCAATTCAACCATTCTAGGACATAACTCATTGCATCTTTTCATGAAATGGGCTTTTATGTCTAACTCAATGTGTTGTCCTTTCCAATCTCGATTACCTCCAAACCTTGCATCTCTTATCCATCGCTTGAGTATATAGTGTTGAGGAATTAGTTTGATATTCATCACATCCAAAACTTTCAAATCATGACTGCATAAGTTACCATGAGTCTCAAATTTACAATAATCACAAACAACCTTTTGATCCACAACATTCCCCGTAACTGTTCGTTCCTTACTATTATCATAATTTGGAACAATATATAACCCTTTTCTTAATTCCTTGATGCAAGTGCCTTGATATTCCTCATATTCCGTTTGGAATTCCTCAAAAATTTTTGGAGTGTAAATGTTTCCAGCTTGTACAAGCATATGGGCTTTCTTCATTTTCAATCTAGGCAACTTGTGCCTTGACTCATAATCAGCTTCTGACTCATTGTTCCGTTTTCCATTAACAACCCTCTCAAAGTGTGTGAAAAATTGCACCAAATTTAAATCTGACTTCAAATGATTTTTCAAATCAGCATTTAAGCTCTCACTTAATTGAGTAGATCACATACCTGTAATGAAAGTTTTCTAAACATTATGTTCAACAAATAAGCTTTCAAAATGTTTACAAATACATATAATTGAATAAATCTCTCACTTATTTAAGTAGATGTCATACCTGCAGTGAAAGTTTTTTGAACATAAGCCCATGCCCATTTTTCCTTCACTCGAAAAATCGTATGTAACCATGAATCACCAGAAACATTAAGGTCAACAAGTAAAGCATTTCATGCACTCAACAATTCACCTTCCTCCTCATGTTGATCAATACATGCTTCAAAATCTGAGCAGAATCGTGAACTTTTTTGATATAGATGGTTCATATGCCTTAGGGCATTTTCTCTTATATGCCAAGTGCATAATCCATGAAATGTTTCTGGCATAACTAAAGAAATAGCCTTAGCCATTGCCGCATCTTGATCTGTTAGAATAGTTTAAGGATTTTCTCCACCCATTGCTTTGAGGAAAGTTTCAAATAACCATTGAAAAGAAGGGATTGTTTCATCATATAGCAATACTGCTCCAAAAACAACTGTTTGCCTATGATTATTAAGCCCCACAAATACTCCCAGGGGGCAATAATCCTTATTTGTCTTGTACGTGGTGTCAAATGTGATGACATCACCAAAGTACCCAAAATATATTTGTTATCTGCTTTTCGACATCCATTTGAAAGTCATAAAAGAATGAAGGATTTTCACTTTATTTTTTGAAGTACATCAATAATGCACCCACTTCACCATACCTTAAAGATTGTTTCCTTCTAGTCCGAAGGTAATTCTTATGGTCTTGTTTTGTATAACCAACAGTGTATATTCCACCAGCTTGCTTGGGCATGTATTCATGAAAATCTTTTGGCTTCAATCCAGATTCATCCGCTAATACAATTTGTGATGCTTGTGACTCTAATATGTGTCGATGAGAGCGAATCAAATGAACATACTCTGACGGTTGAAGAAGGTGATTATGTTGAGCTACAAAATCAATAACCTTCTATTTCCCAACCTTTCGATCAAGTGAAATGACCATACGTGCTTCACATCCTGTTCTGGTTTCTGCTCTAGGCTCTTTCATCAAGTGGTCTCGTTTGTTAATGCCTCGTTTACCCTCTCTGAAGCATGAGAATCTTCTTGAAGTCAAGATTCCATCTTTTTTACTTTTATTTCCATATTCTCTACGAATACCAAACTCATTTCTTCTACTGTGCTCATTATAAAATTCATAGGCCTCTACCTCGGATTCAAACTCCATTTCCAATTGTGATGAATATTCAACAACACTCCCTTGGCCATGTTGCACAATATTTCCATGAATATTATTGACCCATTTCTCTACATCTTCGACTATTGGAATCGATGACACATTCATGCTGTCTGAATAAAAGTCAATGTGTTGATGGTCATAGAAAAATAAAAACATGTAAGCTCAAATGCAGTTTTCTATTATTCAATCAAAAGTGAGATGCCAAGATGGAAATCATAAAGTCAATCAAACAAAATTTATAAACATGATATCCTCATATTTATAAACCGTCTCCTGTGCTAATTTCAACATAGATCTAAAGATGATATCCTCATATTTATAAACAGTATCCTGTGCTAATTTCTAATATCAACTATTGAATCAGTCTAAACACAAGAAAAACAGAGCCCATTTGCTGCTGAAAAGGGAACATGAGACTCCAAATTTCAAACTCAGTAACCACTCCCATATTGCAACAAACCACTAAGCAAAATCTATAGTTCAAAGTTGCTTCTTATGATGTAATAGACAACATTTTAGTTTTAATCTTATGCAGGACCATTTTAGTTCAAAATTGTTTATCTAATTCTTACTTGCTTGTAGAAGATGGTGAACCTCGCAATAGAACAGGGTCGAACGAGTGTCGTGAGCGTGTGAGCGTCTATCTTTGTAGTCCCAAATCTGTCTTCAGCTAAAGAATCAATCACGTTCTCTTTCAAATTTGCAAGATATCCATGGAGAAGGAGGTTTTCATGTTATTCTTTTTGCCTTACATTTTCGATTGATTTTCTTTCTAGTATCTTTTCGCTTACGTTTTCGATTTTCTTTTGGTATGAATGGTCCAGACATGGCGCGAAATGACATAGTTTATTTACTTTCTTTTTTATTTTAAATTTAAAAAGCAACTGTATCTCAACCATATTAACTTATTTGAAACCCACGTGTCAATTCCAAATGGAAAAGAATGGAGATGTCCATTTCCCTTCCCTTCCAAATGGAGAGGATCCAGACTCGGATAGAGTAGCATGAGGACTACCGAAAAGACACGAGATTTTTGAGTAATTAATAATAGCACCCTGTCTTGTAAAGGAAATCTGCACGCATTCCCCATGTCTCATAATAAGCATGTGATTTTTTTTTTTGTTCAAAGAATAAGCATATGAATATAAACTACTTCATTATAAAGAAAATATTTAAAACTTTTCCATGGTCATATTTACTTTCTTTGTTTTTTATACTTTTTACATAAGAATTAAGAAATGTAATAACTATGTCTTTTAAGCCCCATTTTTTATAAAGATGTCATTTCTCTTTCTCTCATTAATATAATTAATATTTCTTTTTTCCCAATAATTATGCATAACACCATGTGTTTATATGATCATATTGTTTACCTCTTACCATAATTTTTTTGTTGGAAACATAAGAAATAAATTTATTAAAACGTTGAACTTTTAAAATATTGATGATATAGTTTTATAATAAATATTTAAAATTAAAAGAATCATATTATAGTAGGGGTAAAATTGAAAAAATAACATTTATTATTGTCTTTGTATTTAAAAACGAAATTTATTTAGAAACAAATTTGAGAACCTAAAATGACAGTTAAAAAGAAACGGATGGAGTATAAGATAAAGTACATAAATCTAGAAACATTTATTCTTTTTTCCTCATATTTTCCCTTGTTGACCATTAAATGTTTTAAAATGACACAATTACTGTGGTAATGTAGTTTAATTTTAAATAGGGGTAAACTTGTAATTTTATAGAGTAATTTCTTGAAAATGAATGCATTAATTACTTTTCTTAATATATGCATTTTTGTCTGAATTATCTTGTAAATAGGACCGAGTGAGTATCTATACTATTACAATTTGGAAGATTTTTATTCACCATTCATTCAACCTCTCAATTTGTTTGGTCAAGATGTGGGCCATTGGTTTTTCATTTTGGGCCCATTTGTTTTAATTATCTATACTATATCATTTATCTTTTTATTTTATGCATTAATATTTTCATTTATTATATCACTCATCTATTATATTTATCTATTTAATCTATACTAAAATTCCAATTTATCTCACTTTTAATTTTCTATTTTTTGTTATTATATTAATATATTTTCTCTCATTATTTGATCCCATTAATCTTTTTCATTACAAATGTGATTTTTTTTTATAAATCACGGGTATCGTTCACGGGAGACCTTCCTGCTCATACTATTTTCTTTTTTTTCTTTTTTATCACACCTTAATTTTTTTTGTTATTATATTAAAATAGTTTCTCTCATTATTTATTCATATCTATTCTCAATTCAGTAAATGAATTTTTTTATAAATCACAGGAAGCAGTCCAACTCCTGTATTTTTCTCTTTTAATCATATTTTAATTTTAATTTTTTATAATTATTATATTGAAACAAGTTTTCTCATTATCCATTTATGTTTATCTATTTCATTACATAAAAACTCACATAAAGAAATACGATATGAGTTTATTTACATCAATTTTAATGTATTTTTTCAATATATTATTTATCTCTCTATTTTATTCATTAATGTTTCACTTATTATCTCTCTTATCTATACTATTACAATTTGGAAGATTTTTATTCACTATTCATTCAATCTCTCAATTTTTTTTTGTTTCAGTTTGAGCCTTTCACTGTTTCTTATGGGCCGTGTGAAAAGTTTATAATACTCATGGTTTATCAAAAGTTTATCGGATACAATTTTTTATTGTTATTATATTAAAACATTTCTTCTCATTATCCGTTCATATTGATTGATTTCATTAGAAAAGTGATATTTTGATAAACCATGAGTATCTACTATCCTCCATGTGAAGCAGTTTTCCTTATACATTTTTTCTTTTTTTTATAACACTTTAATTTTCTTTATTATTATTATTATCTTAAAATAATTTCTCTCATTATTTATTCCTATTTATCTGTTTCGTTACATGAAAACTCACATTAAGCAATACAATAAATGTATTAATTTACATTAAATTTAACATGATATTTTAGTATATCATTTATGTCTTTATTTTATTCATTAATATTTTCATTTATTATCTCACTTATCTATTCTATTTATCTATTCATTCTATATTAAAATTGCTCATCCATAACACGTGTCATGTTTTCTCACTTGCGTTTATTTAATTTTTTATTTGCAATACAGTAAAATGATATTTTTACGAACCATACAACTATCTTCCAGGTGAGGCAACCGTTCTCCAGCCGTTTTCTTCCATTTTTCTTTTTAATTTCTTATCACTTTTTCTTTTTTTATTTTATTAAATTAATTATCTCTCTATTTTATTCATTAATGTTTTCATTTATTATCTCTCTTATTTATTCTATCTACTCTATATTAAATTTTTTTCGCTCAGTACATATGTCACATCTATAATATTACAATTGGCTAGATTTTTTGTCACTATTCATTGAGGGGTTAATTTTTTTAATTCCTATAAGTAGTAAAGTTAAGGGTTCTAAATCTAGCCTAAACTATAAGATACATAGATAGTAGGTAGCTAAATATGGAAAGTTTAGGGAGGAGAAAAATAGAAAGAAAAAATAATAAAGAGAAAGAATGTGAAAAAATGTGATCTGAAATTAAGAGAAAAATGAAAAGAAAATTAAGGTGTTAAAGGAAATGTAAAACAAACAAAATGTAAAAAAAATATTATTTTTTTTAAAAGTATTAAAACTTTGATAGTTAACTTTTGGGTGTTGAAAGTAGAAAAAAGAAAGAGATAAAAAGAAACAAATCAAGAGAGGGTGTGAAATAAATGACAATTGATGTGATAGGAAAGAAAGAAAGATAAAAAGAAAAAATTAGGCATGAAAAAATCTTATATATTTTAAAATCAAACTATTAAATACATAAATACATTACATGTTGCAATCGAAAATATACAAAAATAATATGAATAGGGCAAAACTAGAAAGTTAAACTATTTTTTAAAACTCAAATAAAATAATTAACTAGCTTTAATTACTTTTATTGGTCTTTGTGATTCAATATAGTGTGCCTTATAAAAAGGAACGGAGAGAGTTTATTATATTTGTTTACATTTAAATGTATATAAACTAGGTTTTCATTTTTTCCAAAAAAAAAAAAGAAATGTTGAACACATTTGGGGACACCTCGATTGAATTTAATTTTATTTGATCATTTCACTCCATTAAAGTTTCAACGAAGACAATTTTCATTTTTCTTTGTTTTGTTGTGACCATTAATAAGAGTCAAAGCTAGACATTGTCACACGTTGGTGTTTATTTACCAAAAACTGTTTTCTCTCATAGTCAATTATATGTTGCTATATCTAGGGTGAAGTCTCGACAAAGACTTAGGATTCTTATATGTGATTATATTTTTAAATGTTATAATTTGAAAAAAAAAATATAGTGTATAAAGATATATTTAAAAAAATATAAATAATATGATATGATATATTTTACATTTATAATTATTAATGTTTAAAATTTGTTATTTCAAATAAACTTTCTATGTTTTATTTTTTTTTAATTCTTTCCATATAAATAAGTATAAATTTTAATATGATAAAAATCACTAATCATTATCATTTTCTATAGTTTACATATTTATATTAATTAAATTAAATATATTAATTATAATATTCAATATAAATAATATAATCTATTTGAATAATAATACACATACATCGCATGGGTGGGACACTAGTAATATTACAAAAGGGAAAATTTTCATGGACATCTACCGGTGTGTAGACAGTAACACTCAAAAGAAAGATCAACTATAGATATAACAAATGATGCGATGTGATAAAAAAATAAAAAATGTTAACAAGTGTCCTAAAGGTATTGGTTAAGGAATCAAAATTAAAAAGTTTTTATGGAATTATGTAACATTTATAATAAAAAATGTAATAATTAATGTTGTGATTTTAAATAGTAAGGGGAATCAAATATGTACCACTTGAACCAATAACCGTTGGTTTTCTTTTACTATTTTAATTCATGAAATTTAGTAATTTCAAATTATTATTATTATTATTATTATTATTATTATTATTATTATTATATATATATATATATCCAAATATAAGATTAAACTTATTTCTAAATTTATCATATAAGTTTTTTTGGTTTAATCACAGTTATCCTCCGCCGGAGGCAATCCTATTCGAGCCGGAACATCCACATACACAATGTTAAATAAGTATTTAATTAAACTAATTATCCAATTACGTCTTTAGAAAAGTGTTTGAAAGAGTTTTAATGAAGCTTATTTAAGTTTAACTTACAACATAAACATTTAAAACAAATATTTGATTAAATTTATAAAAATAGCTTGTGATTCAGTTACAAGATCTTTTGAGTCTATTTTAATAAATTTGTTAAACAAACTTATGAAATCACTTTATACTTAAGCATTTTATGACATAAGTTCTGTTCATGTGATAAGTTATTGTTTTATAAGCATATAATTATGCCATTTACCCATATACGCGTTTATATGGAGAGTCATTATAGCCCGGAGAAATTTTGTGTTTAAGATGTGGATTAAAATAGGAGTGCACAACTCAAATCTTTCTTTGAATGTAATTTTAGTGCCGTTTGGGGAACCGGATAAGCAACAAAATATGATAACTTTTTCCTATCTTATCTTATATCACGTGTTTGTTGGACCAATATGATATGATAAGTGTATCCTATTTTACCAGCTAGTGTATTTCTTATTCTGAAGGGGGCTGGGTTAGAAAGTGATAAAATATGATTATTTTTTACTTTCCCATTTGCCCTTCCATCTTCTCTTTTGTGCACTGACCCTTCCATTCTTAGTCTGACCTCTCTCGTCGTTGACTCTCTCTTTCTTTGGTAGTTTTTTCTTTCTCACGTTCTTTTTTTCTCTTTCTCACGTTTTCTTTCATTCTTGCAAAGCCACCATGCTCTATATCGAGAGCAAGCAACCAGGGAGAGGAGCAACTGTGCGTCCTTGAAGTTTAGGCACTGTTTTCTGATTTCAATGTTCTATTCCTTTGATTTCTGTATATGGGTGTTCGATTTATCTGCATTGCTATTTACAGAACTTGATTATGTGGTTATTTGAGGATTTAGACCATCTCCAATGGAGCATCCCTCCATAGTTGCTTAAAATATATTTTATTATTTTTTATGTAGGTCCTACTTGTACATATCATCTTTTTTTACTTTTTAAGCAACTCTAACAATTTAAGCAACCTTATACTCCAGCAGAGAAACTTTGCAAGAACTCCAACATGGACCCCACAGACTACCCCTCACTTATTATTATAATATTTTAGTGTAATTTAAAGTACTATTGTATATTCTAATTTTAAAACAAAAAATACATAAAAAATATAATATGAATTTAAAATTTTTTACTTTTATAAAATTAAAGTAATTGAATATAAAAAATATATTAATTTATTTAATTTAAAATTCCATTTTAATTAAGTTAAACTATATTTTAAAAAAATAAAATAAATTAATTGAATAATTCTATTTTAATTTTTTTGATCAATTGTTTTACAACGGAATTTTTTTTTTTGAAATTATAAACCATTAAACCCCTTTCATTATGTATTCTTCCAGACTTTTCCAACCCCACCTTTCAAAGTCCAAACTATCCCACTCCCCAAAACTTCATCTATTCCCACACGCACCCCAACCTCACTTTCCCCTCTTTCTTTTTCTTTCTTCCTTATTTTGCCCCACCCCCTTTCTCTCTTCCCCATATTCTTCTTCTTCTTCTTCTTCTTCTTCTTCTTCTTCTTCTTCTTCTTCTTCTTTTCCCCGTCCCCTTTCTGTTGAGTCTCAGAATTAATTTAAGCATTTAAATTACATTCAAGATTTATTATCCTTGGTTTTAATTATTAACAAATAAGATCATATATAAACAGTGTCTACTAAGAAAGGTATTGTTTTGTAGATTGTATTTCAGGATGCAATATTTATCTGAAGCCTAGAAGACAGCAAAGGAAGAGGAAATCCAAAAGATAGATGAAGCAAATCTGTGCAACAAGAAACCGAAGAAGCTATGGTAGATTATCTGCAGAAAAGCACAGAAAGTGAAGAGAAGAGGAATCTCAACTATCTGAAGACTCGACTCCATCTGAAGGATGACTATCGTCTGAAGACTTGAAGACAAACTGAAGATTTGACTCCGTCTGAAGAGTGACTATCATCTGAAGACCTGAAGGCAAACTGAAGATTTGACTCCTTCTGAAGAGTGACTATCATCTGAAGACTTGAAGACAAACTGAAGACTCGACTCCGTCTGAAGAGTAACTTGTAAGGTCCAAGAATCCCTTAAAGAATGTTTTAATGATGACAACCAATCAAGGTTTATTTGAAATAATTCTGAACTTTAAAGACTAATGATTTTGTTCAAGTGAGTGTTCAGAAGATGCAGGTAAGCACTTGCAGAAGGTAAAATTGATCAACAGAAGCAAGAAAGGAATGGCACCTATTTAAGAAGGAATGTCTTAGGATTGACAGGAATGACAAATCTGTGACAAACAGATTTAATACATACTGAAAAGCAATGAGAAGTTCTCTGTCATCCCCTAGAAGATAAAAACAAGCCTTTGAAAAGAAGAAATTATATTAAAATTATCTTAGAAGGAAGATTCATTTTAATGCAGCAAAAGAGAAGCTCTCTACTAGCTGCCAAGAAACATTTGAATCATCTTCTGTAAGGTGTAAAACCAAATATCAGAAGATGAATGGCTGTTCCCAAGAAGAACCTGAGGTTACTAAGTGTATAGAAGAAACAGAATGTCTTTTGAACAAAAAAAAGAACAAATTGAATTCTATATCTTCTAAGGACAACTGTACAATAAACATAAAGATACTCTCAAACAAGCTAATGATGAACATCAAGAAGATCTGGAAGAAGAATGAAGTTCCAGAAGCCCTGCAGAAGGAATGCATTGCTGCAGAAGATGCAAATAAGGCTAAATTCATGATAATCTTCTTCTTCTCATTTTCTCATGATTCCAATGGATCAATTAACTCAAGAATAAGTGAAAATACTATACTAGAAGGTTTCAGCTTGTTTGAAGAAGAATTGCCTTGAGAAACAACCTAAAAACAGCCTGTAGAAGGAAGAGCTGGTTAAACTTGACAACTGTAAAGCTGTACTTGTTGCAGCAGAGAAAGGGACATCTCCTTGGACCCAACTGGCTGCCCAACGACTATTTTGCTCCAGCCCTCTATAAAAGGAGAGTTCCTCCACACTTGGAACTCACCTCACTCCAGAAGAAACATATAAATCTGCTATTTCATTGCTCCTATCTTCTGGAAAATTTCTCTCTCCTTCATAAGAGTGCTTTTTGGTCTGAAAAGCTTTGGAGAGGGTCTTGGCTCATCAATTTGCTTCTGTTGTGCAAGTATTATAATAGTTTGAGCCTTGTTTGTTTTTATTCTTTCTCATATTGATTGTAAAAGTCTCAAAAGAGGTGTGCAGGTGCATAGCCCTCTTCTGAGCAGTAAGGGAAAGGTTTTCCTGTGAGATTTACTGAGATTAGGTGATCTCAGTGGGGTTACAGAATCTGCAGAAGGTACTTGCAGTATTCTGGGTAGTGAATCTTCTGCAGAAGGTTCTGCAGTTGATGATAAGTTGTAAAACTGAGTTAGTTGAGTTGTTGTTGGCCTGAAAAGGCAGGTAAAGAATACTAGTGGTAAGGTTACCCAAGAAGATTGTAAGTTGTTTGAAAGAGTGAGAAAATCCTACATGTGTAGGGACTGGAGGTAGCCTCAGGTTGGAAGAGGTGAACCAGTATAAATTTCTGTGTGTCATCTTCTTTACTCTCCCTCTTTATTATTATTGCACATTACCTAACTGGAGATTTATTCTAAATAATTAAAACAAGCTAACCATTACCTTCTGGAAGTTTATTTCTTTATACTTAGCCAAGGCAAACCCTTGAGCAGAAAAAATATTAAAAGAAATTACAGATAAAATTTATTCAATCACAATTCAACCCCCCTTCTTGTGTTTGAAGCCAAAACTTCAATTGGTACCAGAGCTTGCCTCTAGGTTTGAACTTACTTAACAGTAAGAAAGGAAAAGATCAAGGGAAATGGCTAATCATGGAGCTGCAATGTTCATACCAGAAGGATCATCCACAAATAGAGCAACAACATTTGATGGAAATGACTACTACTATTGGAAGGATAGGATGAAATTGTTCCTAGAATCCCAAGACATTGACCTTTGGGATATTATAGAAAAGGGAAATTTCATCCCAGTAACTAGAAGGACCATAATTCTTGCTCAGCCCAAAGAAGGAGAATCAGAAATACAGCAAGAAGATCCTCAACCAAAAGCCAGAGAAGATTGGACCTCAGAAGATAAGCAGAAGTATCTTCTAAACTCCAAAGCCAAATTCTTCCTTCTCTGTGCACTAAGCAGGGGAGAATATGACAAAGTTGCTGGCTGTTCAACAGCCAAAGAAATATGGGATACACTTAAAATAGCCCATGAAGGAACTGACCAGGTTAAAGAATCTAAAATCAATATATTGATTCATCAATATGAAATGTTCAACATGGTTGAACATGAGTCTATTGATGAAATGTTCAGTAGATTCACTATCATTATCAATGACCTAAAGTCTCTTGGAAAAAGATATTCAAACCAAGAGCAAGTGAGAAAGATCCTTAGAAGTCTTCCAAAGATATGGAGACCTAAGGTAATAGCAATCCAAGAAGCTAAGGACCTTGCTGTTCTAAAGCTAGATGAACTGCTTGGTTCACTGAAAGTTCATGAGCAAGAACTCATGGATGAACTGCCAAGAAAAGGAAAGTCCATTGCTTTAAAAGCAAGCACTTCTAGAAGAAACAACTTGACTCCTACTGAAGTTAATGCTTCTGAAGAAGATGAAACATCATCAGAAAGGGATGATGAACTTGCCTTCATCTCAAGAAAAATCCAGAAGCTGATAAGGAGAAAAGGTAAAGGAAAGAAAAGTTTCAACTTCAAGAAGGAAGGACTGAAAGCTGAAAACTCAAAGCCACAAGTCATCTGCTATGAATGCAACAAGCCAGGACATTTCAAATCAGAATGTCCCCAGCAAAAGAAAGATTCAAAGACTTTCCAGAGAAGGAAAGCTATGATGGCAACTTGGGATGACTCGGACAGCTCTTCAGAAGAATAAGATACTGGAGAAGAAGAAGCAAACTTATGCCTCATGGCTGGAAGTGATGATGAAGAAAATGAGGTAATTACCTATACTCCCACTACATACAAAGAATTAGAAGATGCATTTGAGAATCTATTATCTGATTCACACACACTTGTACAAAAATGTGCACTTCTAAAAGAACAACTAGTTAAAACTAAAGAGGAAAATGAAAAGTTAAAAGAAGATAATGATAGACTAAGTAAAACTAATTAATATCTTCAACAATCACACTTTAAGCTATCAGAACAAGTAAGGATGATAAAAGAGAACCCTGCAAAAGATACAAATTCTGCAGCACTGCAGAAGGAAAACTATCTTCTGCAGAAAAAGATTGATGAATTGCAAATAGATTTAAGTAAATTTGTTAGTTGCACACACAATTTGAATAAATTAATAGGAAGTGGCAGAGAAACAACTGATAAAAGTGGATTAGGATTTCATGAGGCAGGAACATCAAAATTCAAGAAAACTGTTTTCATTCCTGCTAAAAGGCAACCTCCTAAATGTTATTGGTGTAACAAAATTGGACATATTGCTCAAAATTGTTACAAAAGAAAAGGGAGCTGGAAAAGAAAGGTATCTAACCCTTCAGGACCCAAAAGCATTTGGGTACCTAAATCTTTGCTCTATTCTAATGTAGGAAAAAGGAGGATCCCTCAAGAAGAAAGAGCTATGGTTCTTGGACAGTGGCTGCTCAAGACATATGACTGGAGACAAAAGCAAATTCATACTTCTCCACAAAATGGAAGGTGGAACAGTTACCTTTGGAGACAACAACAAAGCTCACATCAAAGGTATTGGAAAGATAGGTATGAAAAATTCTACCCAAATTAATAATGTATATTATGTAAAAGGGTTAAAACATAATCTTCTTAGCATAAGTCAACTATGTGACAGTGGCTATGAAGTTATGTTTCAACCAACATTTTGTGAAATTAGAGAAGAATCTACAAAGAAGGTCCTATTTTCTGGTCTTAGAAGCAAAAACTTATAACACTTTTGTCTAGAAGAACTATCTGATCATACATGCTTTGCTTCTTTTGAAAATGACAGATGGACATGGCATAGGAAAGTAGGGCACCTAAATATGAAAAGCATTTCCAAATTATCTAAGCTAAACCTAGTTAGAGGATTGCCAAAAATCAAATTTTAAAAGGATAGAATGTGTGATGCATGTGTAAAAGGAAAACATACGAAATTAAGTTTTCATCCTAAAAATGTCATCACTACTAAAAGAATATTGGAATTGCTGCATATATATTTGTTTGGACCTTCCAAAAACCAAGTCTAGGAGGAAAGAAATATGGACTTGTTATTGTAGATGACTACTCTAGATTCACCTGGGTTTTATTTCTTACATCTAAGGATGAATCCTTTGATGCTTTCAAAATCTTCTCAAAGAAGATACATAATGAAAGTAGCCATTTAATAGCTTCTGTAAGAAGTGATCATGGAGGAGAATTTGAAAATCATTCCCTTAAAAACTTCTTTGATGAAAATGGAATTTCACACAATTTCTCCTGTCCTAGAACTCCACAACAAAATGGAGTTGTAGAAAGGAAAAATAGAACCCTCCAAGAAATGGCTAGAACCATGTTAAGTGATAGTGACATTCAAAAATACTTTTGGGCTGAAGCTGTGTCAACTGCCTGCTATATATTTAACAGGGTTTCCATCAGAAGCATCTTGAACAAAACTCCATATGAAATATGGAAAGGAAGAAAACCCAGTGTTGGATATTTTCATGTATTTTGATGTGAATGTTTCATTTTAAATAATAAATAAAATCTTGAAAAGTTTGATGCAAAATCTGAAAAAGGAATCTTTCTTAGATATTCTACAACTTCAAAAGCTTATAGAATTTATAATATCAAGAATCAAACCATAGAAGAAAGCATGCATGTTGTTTTCAAAGATACTAATCCCTCTTGTCAAGAGAAACATACAAAAGAATCAGATGATGAAGGGGAGCTACTGCAGAAGCAATCTTCTGACAGAAAAGGATCTCCAGAAGATACAGCAGAACAGGGATCTCCTGCAGAAGGTTCTGCAGAAGATACTGATAAAGCTGAAGAAAGTCTTCCCAAGAGCTGGAAGCTAATCACCAATCATCCTCATGAACAAATCATTGGAAGCACCGCAGAAGGAGTCAGAACTAGATCACAACTCAGAAACAATGGAAATAGTTTAGCACTCCTATCTCAAATTGAACCAAGAAATATAAATGAAGCCTTAGAAGATGAATCATGGGTAAATGCAATGAAAGAAGAATTTGATCAATTTGAGAAGAACAAAGTGTGGACACTAGTACCTTCTCCAGAAGATCACTCCATTATTGGCACTAAATGGGTTTTCAAAAACAAAATGGATGAAGAAGGTAAAGTCATCAGAAATAAAGCAAGGTTAGTGGCTCAAGGATACAATCAACAGGAAGGTATTGATTTTGATGAAACTTTTGCACCTGTTGCTAGACTAGAAGCTATTAGAATTCTACTTGCTTTTGCTGCTCACAAAAATTTCAAACTTTACCAAATGGATGTTAAAAGTGCTCTTTTAAATGGTTACATAAGTGAGGAAGTGTTAGTGCACCAACCTCCTGGTTTTGAAAATCCAAAACATCCAACTTATGTTTTCAAACTCACAAAAGCATTATATGGATTGAACCAAGCTCCTAGAGCTTGGTATGAGAGATTAAGTAGTTTCCTTCTTAACAATGAGTTTTCTAGAGGAAAGATTGACACAACCTTGTTTAAGAAAATTATTAAGAAGGATCTACTAATTGTGCAAATTTATGTAGATGACATCATTTTTGGATCAACAAATACAAAAATGTGTCAAGATTTCTCTAATCTAATGAAAGGAGAATTTGAAATGAGTCTTATGGGAGAACTTAAATACTTTCTTGGATTACAAATAAAGCAAGAAAAATCTGGAATTTTCATATACCAAGAAAAGTATATTAAGGATCTTCTCAGAAGATACAGAATGGAAGGATCAAAATCCATGGGAACTCCCATGCATCCTTCTATAGTTCTAGACCAGGATGAAAATGGAAAATCTGTATTTGAGAAAGAGTATAGAGGAATGATAGGATCTCTATTATATTTAACTACTAGTAGACCAGACATTCTATTTTCAGTAGGACTATGTGCTAGATTTCAATAAGGATGAATCCTTTGATGCTTTCAAAATCTTCTCAAAGAAGATACATAATGAAAGTAGCCATTTAATAGCTTCTGTAAGAAGTGATCATGGAGGAGAATTTGAAAATCATTCCCTTAAAAACTTCTTTGATGAAAATGGAATTTCACACAATTTCTCCTGTCCTAGAACTCCACAAGAGTCACTATGAGCCTACATAGAAAGACTAAGTGTTGAAGCTGTCTGAAGAAGCAGAACTCGTCTGAAGAGTTGAAGCTGTCTGAAGTAGCTCAACCCGTCTGAAGTATCAGTGCCGTCTGAAGTCTCACTTATGACGTGGCACTCTCTGCTGAAGCTTGTGAAGACTTTTTCTGAACCTCTACTGCACGTACCTTTTCAAACACGATTATGGCTAGGATCACAGAGACCTTTCCTGGTGATTTTGAATTTCATACACCACTGAGGAAATCTCTGCAACGCAGCCTCTGCAACAACATTTGTAGCAGCCTTAATGCAAAAAGAAACCTTGTATCGTGTCAGAGATATCAGAGCTCTCAGAAGCATGTCTCACAACGGATTAAATAACATTTAATGCTATCTCTAAACGGTGGTATTTCAACGGATTAAAGTTTGGGTATAAATACCCCTCTATGAAGACCATCAAAAGTGACGACGGTAGAGAAAGAAAGAAAATCAATATACAAGAAAGCCAAGAGAAACATCACGCTGCAAGTTTTTACTCCGTAAAAACTCTCTGATAGAATTCTTTGTACATATTTGTATATCCTGAGCATACATCAGTTTTTATTGTACATTGTATTGGTTTGAGCTTCAAACTTGGATAGTTTAAAAGCTTAAACTCCTTTCTTTGTAAACCTTGGTAGAGCCTGAAGAGGCTTGACAGAAAAGAATACTTGTGGTAGAGCCTGAAGAGGCTTGACAGAAAAGAATACTTGTGGTAGAGCCTGAAGAGGCTTGACAGAAAAGAATACTTGTGGTAGAGCCTGAAGAGGCTTGACAGAAAAGAATACTTGTGGTAGAGCCTGAAGAGGCTTGACAGAAAAGAATACTTGTTTGTGTTTGGAGAGACTGTACTCGAGGCGTCTGGAGAGACTGTACTCGTTGTGTCTGGAGAGACTATACTCGTTGTGTCTGGAGAGACTGTACTCGTTGTGTCTGGAGAGACTGTACTCACATTCAAGCTTGTAATCTGAATATTCATATAGTGGAAATCCAGTGGTTGTTTGCCATTGGGACTGGACGTAGCTCACAGTGGTAGTGAGTGAACCAGGATAAATTTCTTGGCTAAGTTCTCTTACCCTTATCTCTTGTTCATTCTTTTTATACTAATCAAGGGGTTAGAGTAATCAATCTGATATTCTATAAAGGCACAAAAGCATCTTTTAACTTCAGTATTTTTGGCCGTCTGAAAACTTCAGACAGTCCTTGAAGAGCCTGTCTGAAATTGTGTTTTTAACATCTGTTTGCGAAAAGCTTTCTAAAATATTCAGAAACACTATTCAACCCCCCCTTTTAGTGTTTCCCTGTGTTCCTACAGTTGGTACCAGAGCTCTACTCAGGGTTGAAGCACCTAACAAGTGACTGAGGACTGAAAGATCCAAATGGAAGCTTCTAACAGCAACAGGCAATACATCACAGAAGGAGCCTCTATCACAAGACCCCCAACATTCAATGGAGTGGATTACCACTACTGGAGAGATCGTATGAAGTTGTTCATTGAGAGCAACAACATTGATGTTTGGGATGTGGTCACAAATGGAGACTATGTGCCCATGCAAAATGGTCTGCCTATACCTAAGACTGAATGGACCTTGGAGCAGAAGACTAGAGTCCAGATGAACGCTAAAACCAAACTCTATCTGATATGTTCCTTGAATAAATCAGAATATGAGAAGGTCCATGGATGCACTTTTGCCAAGGAGATTTGGGATACTCTTGCAGCAGCCCATGAAGGGACTGAAACTGTCAAGCAATCCAAAATCAGCATGCTTATACATCAGTATGAGATGTTTAAGATGGAAGAAACTGAAACTATTGACCAAATGTTTGGGAGGTTTCAGACCATAACCAATGGACTCAGGTTTTTAAGAAGAACCTATGAATCTGGAGACAACAACAGAAAGATTCTAAGGAGTCTACCTAAGTCCTGGAGACCCAAAGTCACTGCCATTCAAGAGGCAAGAGATCTGAACTCTCTAAGAATGGAAGAACTGTTGGGATCTCTCAAAGTCCATGAACTTGAGCTTGGAGAAGATGACAACAACAAGAAGTCTCTGGCTCTGAACTCCAAAGTCAAACAGTCTAGGCATGGCAGCATGAAGGCTATGCAAGCTTAGGACAGTTCAGAAGCAGATGAAGATTCTGAAGACAACTCAGAAGATGAAGATGATCTTGCTCTTTTAAGCAGAAAGATCAAGAGAATGTTACAGAACAGAGGAAAGTTCAGAAAGAACCAACCTTCTTCATCCAAATCAGGTAAGACAGGTAAAAAGTCTAACTCTTATAAAATTATTTGCTTTGAATGCAAGCAACCAGGACATGTGAAGACTGATTGCCCAAGACTTAAGAAAAACAACTTCAAGAAGAAAAAGCTTTTCAAAAAGAAGAAAGGTCTCATGGCAACATGGGAAGACTTTGATGAATCAACCTCAGAAGAAGAAGAAGACACTTCAGAAGAGGCAAATCTGTGTCTCATGGCTAGTCTACCATCTTCAGACAGCTCTGAAGCTGAGGTATTTCCTCTTACTCTACAAGAGATGTATGATGATCTGGTGGAAAGTTCACAAGAACTTTTCCAAGAGTATAAGAATCTATCCAAAGCCCACACAGAAATGTGTAACAAATATGAGGCACTTGAGATAGAACACATTATGCTCAAAGAAAAAGTTCTTCAGACTAAAAACTGCAGTTCACAAGCTGTGTCTGAAGAAAATGAGAAACTTCAGGAGCAGATTGTGGAACTGACAAAAGATCTGGCCAAATTTGTCAAAGGAACTAAAAATCTGAATATAATGCTTGGAAATCAAAGGCATTTCCTTGACAAAACTGGACTAGGATTTTGTGATCATAACTTGTCTGAACCTCCTACTGTCTTAAATTTTTCTAAAAAAAAGGTTACTGGGTGTTCTCACTGTGGTAAGCCTGGACACAATATGGCTCAGTGCAAACACAAGAGAAAGACAAGGTCTAAAGCTAACAAAAAAGGACCCAAAAGAATATGGGTACCTAAAAACTTAATTATTCCTGTTGCAGATGTGTTTAACAGGACAAGGAGACCCCACAAATGGTACCTGGACAGTGGGTGCTCACGACACATGACAGGAGAAAGGTTTTTGTTCCAAACCTTAGACCTAGAGCTGGTGGAATGGTCACCTTTGGTGGAAATCAGCAAGGGAAGATCATTGGAATAGGGATTGTAGGTATATCTCCTTCATCCCTTATTAAAAATGTACTCCTTGTGGAAGGACTACAACACAATTTACTGAGCATAAGTCAATTATGTGACAGTGGTTATGTGGTATCCTTTACTAAGGAAGGATGCATAGTCAAAGACTCCTCTGAGCAAATCCTCTTTACTGCTAAGAGACACAGCAATGTGTACAAAATTGATCTAGAGGATCTAGCAAGTCAAAATGTAAAGTGTTTTATTTCTGTTGAAGATGAAAAACAGATTTGACATCAAAGACTTGGGCATGCCAGCTTGAGATTAATCTCAAAATTAGCAAAACACAATCTTGTTAAAGGATTGCCCAAGCTTTCATACAAATCTGACATTTTATGTGAAGGCTGTCTCAAAGGGAAACAAACAAGACACTCTTTTAAGAGTAAAGATGTTGTTTCAACTAGCAGACCACTAGAACTTTTACACATTGACTTGTTTGGTCCTATTAGAACAGATAGTCTTAGTGGTAAGAAATATGGTTTGGTCATTGTTGATGACTTTTCTAGATTTTCTTGGGTGTTATTCCTAAGAAGCAAGGATGAGACTTTTAGGAATTTCACAGTATTCTGCAAGAAGGTACAAAATGAGAAAGGATTCTGTATTTCTGTTATCAGAAGTGATCATGGTGGAGAGTTTGAGAATGCAAACTTTCAAATGTTCTGTGATGAGAATGGGATCTCACACAATTTCTCTGTGGCTAGAACACCTCAACAGAATGGGGTTGTTGAGAGAAAGAACAGAAGTTTGCAAGAGATGGCAATGACCATGCTCAACTCATGCAGCTTACCACTAACCTTCTGGGCAGAAGCTGTTAGCACAACATGTTACCTTCAAAACAGAATATTGATAAGACCAATTCTGAAAAAGACTGCCTATGAACTGTGGAAAGGAAGAAAACCCAATATATCATATTTCCACACCTTTGGATGTGAATGTTTTATACTCAACACCAAGGATGATCTTGGAAAATTTGATGCAAAGTCTGATAAAGGATTTTTCATTGGGTATTCTGAAACATCTAAAGCCTATAGAGTGTATAACTCTAGAACTTTAACTGTTGAAGAAACTATTCATGTTAAATTCAATGATAACAAAGAGACTGATAGGGAACTATCAGATCTAGAGGATGATTTTGCAGGAATGGAGCTGAATGACCACAACAACTCGAAGGATAAGCAGCTGTCTGAAGTATCTACTGTTACTAAACCTCTTCAGACAAATGTTGAGTCTCAAACAGAACAAACAGATGTAATACCTCTTCAGAAACCTGACTGGAAATACAAATCACATCATCCTAAAGAGCAAATCATTGGCAACACTTCAGAAGGAGTTAAGACAAGATCAAATTCAAGATTCTGAATACTATTGCTCTCCTATCTGAAATAGAGCCAAGGAACATTGATGAAGCTCTGCATGATGAAGGGTGGATCCTAGCCATGCAAGAAGAGCTGAATCAGTTTGCTAGGAGTGATGTCTGGACCCTTGTTCCTAAACCCCATGGGAAAACCATTATTGGAACCAAATGGGTGTTCAGAAACAAGCTGTCTGAAGAAGGCAAGGTAGTCAGAAACAAGGCAAGATTAGTTGCTCAAGGATACAACCAGCAAGAAGGTATTGATTCACTGAAACCTTTGCCCCAGTGGCCAGGTTAGAAGCAATTAGAATTCTTTTATCCTATGCTGTAAATAATAACATCAAACTATATCAAATGGATGTTAAAAGTGCCTTCCTCAATGGTCTCATTGAAGAAGAAGTCTTTGTTAGACAACCCCCTGGTTTGAAGATATTGCTTTTCCTGAACATGTTTTCAAACTCAAAAAAGGCTCTCTATGGTCTGAAACAAGCCCCAAGAGCTTGGTATGACAGATTGAGCAGTTTTCTAATCTCAAATGGTTTTGAAAGAGGAAAAGTGGATACAACTCTTTTTAGAAAACAGTCAAACAAAGATCTTATACTTGTTCAGATATATGTTGATGACATTATCTTTGGTTCAACTAACTCTTCATTATGCAAGGAGTTTTCAGAGTTAATGCAATCAGAATTTGAAATGAGTTTAATGGGTGAACTAAAATTTTTCTTAGGACTTCAGATTAAGCAAGATTCTGATTGTATATGGATTCATCAAGAAAAATATACAAAGGAAATGCTTAAGAAGTTTAACTTTTATGATTGCAAACCCATGCCAACTCCAATGCATCCCTCTGCATCTTTAAATAAAGATGAGAAGGAAGAACCAGTGAATCAGACTTTGTATAGAGGAATGATTGGATCATTACTATATCTAACAGCAAGCAGACCTGACATAATGTTTAGTGTATGTCTATGTGCTAGATTTCAATCTGATCCAAGGAGTACTCATTACAAAGCTGTAAAAAGAATTTTCAGATATCTTAAAGGTACTACTAATCTTGGTCTGTGCTATAAGAAAAGTAAGGATTGCAGGTTAATAGGTTACTATGATGCTGATTTTGCTGGAGATAGAATTGAAAGAAAAAGCACTATTGGTGGATGTCATTTCTTTGGAGAAAATATGATTAGCTGGTCAAGTAAAAGGCAAAGCACAATTGCCTTATCAACAGCTGAAGCAGAATACATCTCAGCAGCCAGTTGTTGCTCACAACTGTTATGGGTGAAGTATCAGTTAGAAGATTTTAACATTACTATATCTGCTATACCTGTTCTGTGTGATAATACAAGTGCTATCAATTTGTCTAAAAATCCCATTCTACATTCTAGGGCTAAACATATAGAAATAAAACATCATTTCATTAGAGACTATGTTCAGAAAGGTGTTTTTGATATTCAGTTTATTGATACAGAGCATCAATGGGCTGATATATTCACAAAACCTCTGACTGAAGATGGATTTAAGTTCATTAGAAATAATCTGAACATACATGCTTTTTAAGTGTGTGTGATCTGATTGTATCTGAAATTTCAGCCCGCCTGAAATTTTGGGTCGTCTGAAATTTGGGGTGTCTGAAATCTGTCACTTGTCTGAAGTAAACAAATGACGTGGCTTTATGAGACGGTTTAATTCCATTTACTTTGTCTTTTCCACTTCGCATGTTCTCCTATGTCTGCGCACCCAGTAAATGCCATCATTGCTTTATGGATCTTTAAATACGGAAGCTAGTGGGTCACAGAACTTCACTCTTCACGAATCAGTAGTCATCCCTTGAGAATCCTTCTTCTACAAGAATTCTTTTTCTCTCAAGATCTTCAGAAAAACTCTCCAATGGCCCCTAAGAAATCTGCTGGAAGCAATATCGTGAAAACTAAGGGCGTAGCCCTGGAGGATCTTCAATCTCTAGGAATGGACTTGTTTGCTGAGTTCGATGCAGCTGGGTGGACTCAGTATTTCAATCACAACTTGACACAGTGGCATGAGCAAAGTGTGCTGGATTTCTGGGCTACTGCCAGAGGAATACCCAATCCTCAGGGTATCTACACTAGCATCAAGGCCACAGTACGTGGTATTCCTGTCTTCGTTGATGAAGATATCATTGCTCACATCTGTGAAGTCAGAACTGAAGGAGCTGTATTCACTCCTGGCTGGGAAGCAAGAAATGGAGGACAAAAGCAGTTCACTGAGTTTCTGTATGGCACCTCTGAACCAGTAAGCTTGGATGCAAAGCATATGTTAGACAAAGCTAGGGTTTTGCATGCCATCTTAGGATGCTCTATAATCCCTAAAAATGGAAGCAGAAAACCATGTTTCTGAGTTGGAAAGATTCTGTCTGATTCACCTACTGCAGAAGAAGAGGTGAACCTCCCCAACATCATAATGTAGCACATGCAGAAGCGTCTCAGAGACTCTGCTGGGAGCTTCCCTCACAATACCATCATCACCAAAATCTTGCTGCATTTCAAAGTTCACATTGAAAGGCTTTTTGATCGCCTTTCACAACCTATGTTTGGTGAATCAAACCTCAAGGACATGGGAGTAAAGCTGACTCCAAGACCTCCCTCTCCGTCCTTGAAGGAGAGCCTTCTTCTTGAGAAAGCCGCAAGAAGGCAGACAACAATGGAGGTTCTTGAGAACGAACTCAGAGGAGACATAAGAAAGCATGAGTTCAAGCCATCACAACCCTCTCCTCAGGCAAATTGAAGAAGCTGCCTGTAAGGAGTGCTGCTAAGGTAGCATCTGCATCTGGGCAGAGTTAGGTGTCTGAACCTGTTCAGAAGGCATCACAAAGGCCATCTGAAATTATGGGTCAGATGTCTGAACCTGTACAGACCCCACAGCCTTCTTCTGAGATGGAAGGACAGACTCAAGAGGCATAGGAAACTGATGTAGTCATAGTTGAGCCCTTGGTTGCGTGCCCATCTGATCCTGAACTCATTCAGGTGGCAGCTTTGGCTACTGCTTTGGAGCAGGAGGAACTGGAGAAGAAAGCAGAACAAGAAAAGACAGACAGAGCTATTGCTATTGCTTCACAATTGGCCTATGCTGAAGATGATAGGCAAGCAACCATAGCTGAGGGAGGCAAAGAAAAGGAAGAGGTCAAGTGCACCTCAGAGAAGGAGAACCAAAGGCAAGCTACTTCAGACTGCACCTGAACCTAGGGTGACTAGAAGTATTGCCATCTCAGCTGACAGCAGAAGATGAAGCTGAGAAGTATCAAAACTTTGTTAAAGCTCAACAATACTTCAAAGGAGAAGGGAAGAAAAACAAGCACAAAGGGAGAAGGAAGAAGCAAAAGGCAAAAGAATCTGAGGTAACCAAGCCTCCCTACAATAGAATTAAAGTAAGATTTGATAATGTAACTCCTTCACCACCCTCCTCACCAGAAAAACAAACACCTCTTCAAACCCTCACAACCTTCACCATCACCTTCACCAAAAAACCCTATCACCTATAAACCAACCATCTTCACCTCTATCACACCCCATCACCACCTCCACAAACAGAAAACCAACCCTCTGAACCCTCCAAACCCTCTGAACCTACCTCACCACAACCTTCAGAGAATCAACTCTCTGAGCCCACATTACCTTCCCCACAAATTCATGACCTTGCTCTAATACCACTCCTACCTTCATCACCTCCACCTCCTACACCTTCTCTGGAAGAAGAGCTCTCTGTTGAAGAAGAGCAAGTGCTTGCTAATCCCTGCTCACTGCCCAAGTTTAGCACCTTGTTTGAAGAGCTACAGTATTTCAGATCAGCACCTGCTGTATCCTTGCATCCTGGCTTAATCAGGAAAACTGCTGCTGAAGTAAGGAATCAATACAGTGCTTCTTCAGGTGGATTAGACAGATCAGGAAGGGTGTCCCTCTTGCACATATTTGGGCTCCCATCAATCCTTTCTCCAATGATTCCCTGAGGCTGTCTAATGATGAATGGAGCTTTGTGAGGCAGCTGAACACTGAGACTGAGCTGTTTCAGAGGGATCTGCACAAGGGAGTTGGGATGAGAGTCTACAGGCCCCCTAGAACCTGTTCAATCAGGCCAACCACCAAATCTTGGTGAAACCTGATAGAATAGTTCCTAGGTATCCCTTACTGGAAGAGAAATTCAAGGAAGATAAAAGCTATTCAAAGAAAAACTCACCTATGTCTGAAGTGATGAGTCCATCAGAGTGGGACTTTTTTCCAGAATTCATCACAAATCTAGGAGGAGGCCTGGATCATCTACTTCAAGATTGGATGTGGTCTTCTTACTGGAAGATCAGAGAAGATGCTGGATCTTCTTCTGGATCAACTGGTCCTGATGCTGATTCTGGTGTTGGAGTTGGAAAGGCAACCACTGTCAAATATCATTATATGAGAGATCACTTTCCCCCACCTGCTGACTCTTTCAATGAAGATTGGGTTCTGCTGAATCCTATTGGCACCTTCTTCTGCCCTGTGTTCAGCCCATCTGACTACAGCTTACAGCCAGGATTTGGACTGCTTAGATTTGTTTGCCCCTACATCCAGCTCATCTTTTATGAATCTGAGCAAGACTTGGCTGGGAAAATCTAAAGTTGAAG